>CAUYQG010183399.1:0-16643 GCA_963574415.1 Tarsius wallacei
CTTGAATCCCTGAGCTAAAGCAATCCTCTCCCCTTGGTCTCCCAAAGTGCTGGGATTTTAGGCTTGAGCCACCATGTCTGACCCAAAAGACTTTTAAAATAGGTATTTCAAAAGACAATGGCCAAAGAACAGTAAGTATATAAAGAGATACCTAACACTGTTAGTATGCAGGGAGGTGCAAATTAAAACCATGAAATATCACAGCCCATCTACCAGTATGGCTAAAATTAAAACTGACAAAACCAAATGTTGCCAAATATATGGAGCAACTAGAACTCTTACAAACTACAGGTAGGATTTTAAATTGGTACACTCACTTTGGGAAACGATTACACTCCTAGCCACACATCAACAGAAGTGTTAATCAGAAGACATGTACATGAATGTTACTGATGGCGCCATGCATAACAAAAACTAGAAGCAACTCAAATAACAATCAGTAGAAGAAATGGTGAGATGTGGGCATGCAATAAACTGAACAATGAAAACGAAAAAACTAACAGCTACGTAAGTTCTGGCAAAATTAACTCCCCCTTCTCTCCTATCCTTGCCACATCCCCAGCTCCCCATTTAATCTTTGCTCCTGTCTCATTAATTTGTTTAAATTGTTAAGCCTGTAATCCCAGCACTTTGGGAGGCCAAGGCAAGAAGATTGCCTGAGCCAAAGGTTTGAGACCAGTCTGGGCAACTTGGTGAGATCTTGTCTCTACAATAAATCAATTAATTTAAATTGTTTTGCTGTATGTGATCTACCTCATTCTTTCTTCAAGTGAGTAGGTAAAAATGAGTGTATATGCCTTCTTGTTCTTAAAAGAGCTGACAAACCCGAACAAAAAAGGAATGCAATTCCAGTTCATCATGGAAAATCTAAGCTCAGTTTCAAGGGGATTTATGCTGAGGTGAAGTAACCAGCTCATCACTTTGGGCAAGAGTCACATAGGTTTATTCCTCTTCCTCACATCCTTATTCTTCCCAATGTTTTAAAAAGGTAAAAACCACTCTTAGCCTGAGGACTGTAAACAGCAGTCTGAGACCTTAGTTTGTGGATCCCGTAAGAAACCAGGCTGTAACAAAAGGCAGCCAGCCAACATGAGGAAAAAGAAATTAGTTCCTGGCACTCCCCCTGGTGGTCTGAGTGGGTCTAAATGATACAGATGACTCAGCACTGCACACTACAGATGCCCATCTGTTTCCTTCTGGGCCAAGTGTATACTCCCATTTGGGGATGGGGAAATAACTAATGTGGAAAAGGCACAACAAAGCATTTCACAAGACTACCAAGGACAGTGAAGCAGTTGTTAAAAGCAGAAGCTCTGAAGTCAGACACGCTAAGGGTTAGTGTCCTGGTCCCACTACTTACGAGATCTATGACCCTGGATAACTATCCCAGGATTGTTATACTAAAGTAATATAATTGACGCACCATGCAAAGTACTCAATATTGACAGGAATTAAAAAGTGAAAGACAGATGATAGTACACAAAATGTTATACAGCAAAAGGTTCAATGAGTAAGAAAACTGCCCAACTTCCCATGAAACAAACCTCTGCGGTGAGTTTTAAAACACAAAAGCTACATAATGAACATGTGTATACCTAATCCTGAATTGTACCCCACATCTTTAAAATATTTTTAAAAATTGAAAATAAGAAAACTTAAGAAAAGAATGGTTACTGAATAATATCAAATGCCATTTGAGTATCTATTAATAAAGTCACACTCTTTAGATTTTGGTATAATAAATTATGTTGCTAGATTTCTTGATATTGAACCATCTTTGTTTTTCTGTAATAAAACCTACTTTAAACACACACACACACACACACACACAAAAGCACCTCTGCTATCTGTAATTGATGGCCTACCATTAATTTAATAAAAATACAAGATCTGAAAAGTTTAAGTCCACATACTAGTAGAGATCAAAAATACA
Organism: Tarsius wallacei; assembly: GCA_963574415.1. Classification (NCBI taxonomy): domain Eukaryota; kingdom Metazoa; phylum Chordata; class Mammalia; order Primates; family Tarsiidae; genus Tarsius; species Tarsius wallacei. Next base: position 1,934 of record CAUYQG010183399.1, read on the forward strand.
GTATTTGTGGGATATGAAACCTGGGCACATGGAGGGTTGACTTTTCCTGCACACATGCACTGCAGGGCCAGCTGTGGGACTTGAGTATGCACGGATTTTGGTATATACAGGAGTCCTGAAACCAACCATCACTGTATACTGAGGGATGACTGTCAAGAAACTCAGTTTTCAGGAAGTCACTTTTACATTCTAAAATTTGACAAATTATAAAGTGAATAGGCTTAGATGCAATGCAAATAGCAAACACATGAAAAGATACCAGTCACCACCAGCTGCTGCTCAAGAACTGACTGCTGTCTGCTCTTACTCAGTTGCTGGCACCTCCATGCCCATCGAGTTTCTCAACCTTTTCATCTGCTTTGTCTTTCAAAGAAAAATGGAAACAAGACAAACGCTTACCGAGTCTAACCATATCCAAAACGAAAATCATATACTTAAATAAAGGTCACACTGCACACCAGAGATAAAACAAAGACTTTTATTGCACATTTATAAAATCTGCATAATTGCAAGTGTTCTTCCCTCCCACAATTCTGCCATTTATCTTTAAAATTGGGTTAAAACACAATATCCAATCAGGAGCCTTTTAAAAATGGTCAGTCAACAAGGAGTATTTTTCTCTACATATACATATATATAAATGTTTTTTTTTCTTTTTACAAATCCACAGTCCTTATTTTTAAAAGCAAAATAAGGGGAAGGAGATCAAATGGTCTTTTGGACCAGCAATTGCCTTAGACACCTGTTTTTGACAATTTTCAGACATTAGAAAAATTTTCCTAAAAGGCTAACAACTATTAACACACAATCTTTAGTCAAGCTTCACAATGCTAGTCTGCCTGAAGTCCTTAATGTTTTCCTTTCTTTTACTTAGGACTGAGTGTGAGGTTTTCTGGTCAATTTAAAAATAGAGAGAAGAAAGGAGAAGCGGCTCTCTTGACTTTTCAGCATCTGTTGCCATGTGACCTCATTCTCCCCACATGTAAAAGGGCGCAGTTCATCAGCAGCCCATTTTGTCATCTCCTGTCAAGAGCTAGGCAAGGCTTGTGTTTCTCATCTCTTACAGTTAAGAATTTTTAAATGTCATCTGTATTTGATAAAATAACTAGTAGTTGTTCATCTGGTTCAGGTTCTGATGAATCATTCTTCTATTCTGCTGTCAAAAATATTTATGCCTGAAGAGTAATTTAAAAAGCGGCAAGAGGCTTAGAAAAGCCCAAGCGTTATTGTAGGTACAAAGGCATTTCAGGTCTTCTAGCATCTTTCAATATGTTAATACACCAGTTCCGGCCTTTTCTAGTGAGTAGCTTTTATGATGCTGTACCTAAATATGCAATTTTATTTTAATCCTTCTTTAGCACATGCAGCATGTTTGGGGTCTGAATCTGAACCTTATTTGTCCACCGAATCTCTTTTCCAAGGTGAGTACTGTTGACAACAGACTTCTGTGCAATAGGCAGGCAGCACCAGGATGGGCCTTGAACATGTAGGGGCTTATTTCACTGTCACAGTTGAAACTCCTTGAATTGACTCCATGACAGCTGCAAATCGGCTACAAAGGTCATAGGGAGAATTGGGTCGAATAGTCGGAGGCTCCTTCAGGACGATGATTTCTGCAGAAGGATCTAGAAGTCTGGGTAAAAACTCCCCTAAGCACAGCTGCAGATTTTCTGTGGAGGAAAAATAAATAGTTACATATACAGCTAACTAGATCTCTAAGTAAAGACTAACAAGCCTGCAACTACACAGGAAGGCCTTCAAACAGCCCCTTACCTAACCTCAAGGTAAAAGCATTATGCTGCCAATTAACACCCAGGAATATGAGACCAGCCTCTGGAAAACACAGTGAGACTTCGTCTCTACAAGGCAATTTAAAAATTAGCTAGCCATGGTGGTGTGTATCTATAGTCCCACTTACTCAGGAGGCTGAGGTGAGAGTATTGCCTGAGCTCAGGAGGTCGAGGCTGCAGTGAGCCATGATTGTGTCACTGCACTCCAGCCTGGGTGACGGAGTGAGACCTCGATTAAAAAAAAATGCATTATGTCGACAGTTAACAACAAATAATAATTCCTTCAGGCCAAACCAGGAGTGCAGATAAATATACCAAAGCTTTAGGTTACTGTTTCAGACCATCTGATGTTGGTAGAACACGATATAGTCACTTCGTTATAGATTTTTTTTTTGAGTCGGAGTCTCGCTCTTTCACCTAGGCTGGAGTGCAGTGGCACATTCAACATCACCGCAGCCTTGATCCGCTGGGCTCAGGTGATCCTTCTGCCTCAGCCTTCCAAGTAGCTGGAATTACAGGCATGTACCACCATACCCAGTTAATTTTCTTATTTATTGTAGAGACGAGGTCTTGCCATGTTGCCCAGGCTGGTTTTGAACCCATGGACTCAGGCAATCCTCCTACCTCTGCCTCCCAAAGTGCTGGGATTACAGGCGTGAGTCACTGCGCCTGGCAAGAATAGGTCTAATCAATTATTTTAAAATTTGAAAAAGTAGATATGATACTCTGAACCATAGATATAATGGTGCTATTTTCTTTCAAATGATTAAAATATACTAGTGTGTATAACGTGGTATTAAGTATTTTATGATGATCTAAATAAAAACTGAAGACATTAAAGGAAACTATATAACAACTAGTTATTACAGAATTTTTCAATAAACACTATAAACTTAAACACTTGAACCTACCTGACGTCGATGGAGCATCTTCATATCAGTGAGAAACTAACAAAGAGGATTCCTATCAGAATGTACACCAACTTCATGTCTACTGACATCACCTACAAATAACTAGTTTAGTGCTCCCAAAAATGCTTTGGACCAGCAAGGATGTCCCATGTACTAATTCATTAAGCTCAAAGGCATCATAGTTAGTATTTTTATGTCTTACAACTTCAAGCCACAGAAAAATTTAGTTAAAGGCACCGTCACGTAATCATACTCTGCATAGGTAGATTCTGATTTTTAAACTATAAAACATTCAGATTTGGACACAGGAGACAGTAAGTGAGATATTCCTGGAGAGCAGTGACTTTTTTCCAGCAGGGATTGTTGGTTGCTGGTGAAGATGCCACAGCAGCCACGGGGAGGGAGAGGGGAGGAAAGAAGCCCAGCATCTCTTCTATTGTTTCAACAGAGTCGATCCACTTATATGCTGAGGGGCTCCAATCCATTACAAAGGTTTGGAAACCAGCGCTACCATGAGCTCACTTAATTTCTAGAATTCTCAAAACCTTAGAACATTATCAAAAGTGATCACAACAGCATACCTGCAATGTCTTGCCCAAGGTAAGAGCACCAATGGTTTCTCATGACCTCAATAGCATCCAGGTCATCCTTGGAAATGTCATTATTAATGATAAGGTGAATGCAGGGGATGATCAGTTCATTCATCACATTAATACCCTCTGTTACAGAGTGATCATCATTTGTTTCAAAGAGAGAAGCCGCTCTGGCATTCAGCTCCTACAGACAAAAGAGAGGGGGGGAAAATGTCTGAAAAAAATAAACATCTCTTTAATAACAGTCTAAACAAGTGGTTCAAACTTTACTGCACATAGGGAGCACTTAGGGAATCTTTAAAATCTACTGACGCCTGGATTCCACCCCTGACATGTTGATTTAATTAGTATTCAGGTGGCCTGGGCTTGGGATTTTATTTTTTTGAGTCAGAGTCTCACTCTGTCGCCCAGGCTGGAGTGCAGTGGCACGTTCATAGTCACTGCAGCCTCGACTTGCTGGGCTCTGGCAATCCTTCCACTTCAGCCTTCCAAGTATCTGGAACTACAGGCATGCACCATAATGCCCAGCTAATTATTTTATTTTATTTTATTTACTGCAGAGAGGAGGTCTCATATGTTGCCCAGGCTGGTCTCAAACCTGTGGGCTCAGGCAATCCTCTTGCCTCTGCCTCCCAAAGAAGCTGGGATTATAGGTGTGAGTCACTGCATCCGATGGGAGTTTATAAAAGCTCCCCAAGTGATTCTAATGCAGCCAAGTTTAGGACCCACTGGCCTAAACTTACAAGCCAAGGTCATGCATAAACACTTGCTTAACCAAGGACCCGTTCAATGGTTCTCAACCTCCACTGAGCATCAGAATCACCTGCAGAAGACACACTGATGCCCAGACTCCTATCCAGGGATTCTGGTTTAATTGTCAAGGGAGGGGCCTGAACTTCACTATTATTTGAAAGCTCCCTAGATACACACTGGAGGTTGGGACCCAATGATGGAAAGAGTTTAAATCCCTATTACTGCATTACTATAGAAGCCGAGTAGGATACTAAAAATGTCAATTTGATGATATAAAAACATGGCTCTAATAAAATTCAGATCCATAAAATCTACAGGGCCCTTTTTTCAGCTTCTAAGTGGTCCTACCACACCTATAACTAATATAGAAATCAAAGTATAAATCAGAAAAAGCTCTTGAGGTGAATATGTGCCATGACTTAATCTCCTCCATTTGGTATGAACAAAGCCAAGGCAGTGGAAGAAATGCTATCTTGACTTCTGTGAAGGGCAAATTTGCTGGGTATCAGGGAAAACAAACACAAGCACGCATTGTAAAGGGAAGCCACCTTGTTACCGTTCTCTGAAGGCAAGGGGATACAGATCTGTCTTTCCATGTGGCTGCCAAACGCAAATTACACTAAGATTTGGTCTTCACTAGTGTGTGACAATGATGCTATCAGAACAGCAGGACCAGTTCTTATAGTCCATACCTTTTAAAAAAAAAAAACTGAAATGTCTTAGAAGTCACTAAAATTTTCATCTACTAGCTTAGCAGGAAACAAGGAAAAAATACTGCATTCCTTCATACACTTATTACATGCTGACTATATGCCAGACACAGTGAAAACATCTGTGCTCAAGGAAAGCACAGCCTTGTAGGGAAGCACTGTGAGAAAAACTGTAACGCAGGCACACATGAAAGGCGCACAGAGAGGAATGACTGGCCCACATCAAAACTTCCTTGAGGGGTTGAGGAAGAATGACGTTCTCATAAAGTAAATGAAAAGAACCTCTTCAATGTAAAACTGCTCGTGAGACTTTGGGGGAAAAATCTAAAGCCTGTTGGAGATGATTATTTTGTTTTTTAAGCTATATCTCTTCATGGCTTCAAAAAGCAGAGATAAAAAAATAAAAAGAAAGAAAGAAAAATCTGAAGACTTTGCAAACAGTACAAACCAGAAGGCATTTTCTTCGGTATAAAGCGATCACTGATTCCTTGACCCCGCGGCAGGGACCCTTCATCAGCAGAGCGGCATTGCTCTGGTAGGCATACACCAGGTAGGAAAGTGCCTCTTGGTACCTTAGGAAATGGGAGAGCAACAATAGCTGAGTGCTTGTTCGCCAAAATCTAGGGCTTAGACCTCACTTTTCCCCAAATGAAGAACCGACTTATTTGCAATTATGAAAAAGTCTTAAGACAGAATTAGCATGGAAAAAAATCTAAGGGCCAAAAATGACAGCCAGTCTCAGCTTTCCTACAAATCGGCCAACCTACCCAAGGCAAATCAGGAAACTTCCCAGGGTCTCATTTTTTCCCATCTCTAAAACAAAGAAATGGATAGATGCTCACTAGGGTCCATGTCAACTTGAAACTTCATTTTCTGGGTTCACCTTCGAGACAGTCTGGCATGCTATATCTCTTGACTAAAAAAATCTCTTATGTGAAGGATGAAAAACTATGTGTGATGTGTAGAGCAAAACTGAAACACTGGAAAGAGAAGAGGAATACCAGTGTAGGTGACAAAGAAGGTTACCCATGCTGTGACTCTTAGTATTCTCAGGTGGACGTCAATAAATAACAGTGTTCTGGCCATAAGCGTGGTGAAATAAAAGGTCAACATACTTTCCTTTCTGATAGAGTTCCAGGCCTGTTAGGAGATACACAGACACCTTGCGGAACAAACTATAATCTTCATGCCACTTCTGAAAAGGAATGACTACCATTAATAATTATGATCACAATAAACTGTTACTGTACTTTCCCCTAAGCTTTAAATTCAATACAAATATTTATCGCGCACATCTGGTCAGCCACAAAAACAATAAACAAAAGTTTTCAGATAGAAAGACATTTAAAATAAAAGTCTCCCACTGACCTTAATTTTCAATGTTCTGTTCCTTTCACTGAGGAACAGAAATATTTATTTCACATGGGCTTTAGAAGTTATTATCTTGCTGGCTACAGTGGCTCACGCCTGTAATCCCAGCACTTTGAAAGGTGGAGGCAAGAGGATTGCCTGAGCCCATGGGTGTGAGACCAGCCTGGATAACTTGGTGAGACCTCATCTCTACAATAAATCAAAAAATTAGTTGGGCGTGGTGACGTGTGCCCATGGTTCCAGCTACTTGGAAAGATGAGGCAGAAGGATCACCTGAGCCCAGTGGGTTGAGGCTGTGGTGGCCATGAGCATGCCACTGTAATCCAGCTTGGGTGACAGAGTGAGACTCCGACAAAAAAAAAAAAAGTTATTATCTTAACTTCCAACAGCCATGTCTAAGTCATTCAGCTCTGGCTAAGTGAATGACCTCTCAAGGTTTCTTTGAGCACTGAAAAAACCATCCAGATATGTGAAAGATGGGAGGAAAAGGCCATTCCAAGTCATAGAGAACAGCGTTCAAGCTCAGTAAGTGTGGTGGGCACTTAGGTGGTACAATACACTGTTTTGCATGGAACACAATTTTTTAAAAAATGGGTAGCTATGTATATATTTTAACGCATATTTAAAAACCTTATTAAGCCGGACACAGTGACTCATGCCTATAGTCCCAGCTACTAAGGAGGCTAAGGCAGGTGGATCCCTTGAGCCTGGGAGTCTGAAGTTGTAGTGAGCTATAGCTGTGCCAGTGCACTCTAGCCTGGGAGACAGCCAGAGACCCTGTCTCTAAAATAATTTTTTTTTTCAAGTCAGAGTCTCACTCTGTCACCCAGGCTGGAGTGCAGTGGCACGCTCATAGCCACAGCAGCCTAGACCTGCTGGGCTCAGGTAATCCTTCTGCCTCAGCCTTCCAAGTAGCTGGAACTACAGGTATGTGCTACCACACATGGCTAATTTTTTGGTGATTTATTGTAGAGACGATGTCTCACCAAGTTGCCCAGGCTGGTCTCGAACCCCTGGGCTCAGGCAATCCTCCCACTTCAGCCTCCAAAAGTGCTGGGATTACAAGCGTGAGCCACTGCGCCTGGCTAATAACTTTTATTTATTTATTTATTTTTTTGAATTGGAGACTCAGTCTTGTTGCCCAGGCTAGAGTATAGTGGCAAGCTTATTGCCAACGCAGCCTTGACCTGCTGGGCTTAGGCTACCCTTCCGCCTCAGCCTTCCAAGTAGTTGGAACTACGGACACATGCCACCATGTCCGGCTAGTTTGTGTGTGTGTGTGTGTGTGTGTGTGTGTGTGCTGGGCTTAGGCTATCCAGCTAGTGTGTGTGTGTGCGCGTGTGTGTGCTGGGCTTAGGCTATCTGGCTAGTGTGTGTGTGTGCGCGTGTGTGTGCTGGGCTTAGGCTATCCTTCCGCCTCAGCCTTCCAAGTAGTTGGAACTACGGACACACGCCACCATGTCTGGCTAGTTTGTGTCTGTGTGTGTGTTTGTGTGTGTGTGTGTGTGTGTGTGTGAGATTTATTGTAGAGATGAGGTCTCACCAAGTTGTCCAGGCTGGTCTCAAACCCCAGGGCTACAGACATATGCCACCATGTCCGGCTAGTTTGTGTGTGTGTGTGTGTGTGTGTGTGTGTGTGTGTGTGGCTGGTCTCAAACCCCTGGGCTACAGACACATGCCACCATGTCCAGTTAGTTTGTGTGTGTGTGTGTGTGTGTGTGTGTGTGTGTGTGTGTGTGTGTGTGTGATTTATTGTAGAGATGAGGTCTCACCAAGTTGTCCAGGCTGGTCTCAAACCCCCGGGCTCACTTCAGCCTCCCAAAGTGTTGGGATTACAGGCTGAGCCACCGTACCTGGCCATAAAATTTTTTTTTAACAAAAGGTATCATTTAAAACAAACCAAAAGCATGCTTTCAAAAACTGAATTGCCTAGGACAAGGCCAGAGTGAGTATTTAAGGGAAACAAAGTGCTAATTCATTCAAATAAAAGATAAAAATAAAGACACCTGCTATCCTGAGGGGCTAAGAAAAGATCAGTTATCCATTCTTTCCAGGATTTTCTAAGGGACAAGTGGGGGAACAAGTCAGTCTGTGACAGAAGAAAATTGTGAATGTTGCCTCAGGTACCATTTGCATCAGGAATCAATGTTTTTGCTTGTAAAGAAAACACTTCACCTTGTACTCCTCCATATTCATGTCATCTGGACCAATTTCCTTCAGTTTAGCTTGAGCCACCTTCATAATGCTGATTGACCTGTGTGGGACAAAGTTCAGAAAGCAATGAAGGGCACAGGGCCACCCTTCCCCATCAGAGAACTGTCCAGCCAGACCCAGATGAAGGAGTGATTCGCCTGAGTATTCCCTGCTCACCTTTCATCATAGCTCAGATTCTTATCTGCAAACTGTTCCAGAAGGGTTCGTTCTACTACCCTTTTGGGTGCTTCATTTTGGAAAAAGTAGACGAGGACATGCTGAAGTCGAGGATCACTGTGAGAGGCGGGGGTCTCCTTGGCAAGCTGATAGAGCCTGGAGTATTCTTCATGGAATGCCTATCAAGACAGAATTGACAGAAATGGATGCATTGTGGACTTCTGCACACAGAAACGGATGCCTAAAAGCTACACAGTCTCATAATTCCAAGAAGAGTTGTGAAAAAAATCTTCTAATTGCAGAATTACAAAGGCAAGTATGAAATCTTGAAATGGTTTGCATTTCATAAGGGATAAAACTCCTCTAGTATTCTGGCATCCAAAACACACTTATATTCATAAGAAACTCATTAAGTTCTTAGAAAAACAAGTATTTAGTTTTAATTGTTGTGAAAGGTATACCCTTGAGTCCCAATGACTTAAAAAGCACAGTCTACTGACTTGCATTATGGCGCTGAAATGACAAAGGCACAGTCCAAATCATGTGTCGTTAATAGCCATCTCCTAACAACAAAGACCCCTGTGGGCTAGCAGTACCAGACGGGCACTGCTAGCCCCGGATGACTTAGTGCCAAGAGAGGAGGAGCGGACAGTACTGCAGGGCAGCTTGCTTGATGAGGAAAGGGGGCTTCAAGTTTCACTTCTATGGAAGACTTTTTTAAAGAGACGGGGTCTTGTTATGTTGCCTCACTGCCCAGACTGGAGTGCAGCGTCTATTCAGGCACAATCATTGAGCCCCATAGCCTCAAACTTCTGGGCTCAAGCAATCCTCCTGCCACAGCCTCCCAAGTAGCTGGGACTACAGGCACACGCCACCACACCCAGCTTTAATCCCACTTCCCCCCATCGTATAGAATTGCTGCCCCAATATTATGATACCTGTGTTATAAGAATCAGAATTTTAAAAACAGAGATACCTTAATAAGCCCTGCTTCAGACCCATCACGGTCAAAGGTCTGACGGGCTTTGGCAATGGCCAGGATGACCCCTTGCATGGCAGGGCTCAGCATCACCTACCACAAGAGGGCGCAAACACAGAGAAAAAGGAGAGAAGAAAGGTTCAAAAGAAGACTGTGTGAAAGCGGCTGAACAGAGTGCTGAGGGTGGCATAGCAGTGTGCTCTCTGGCCAGCATCTAAGGCAAGTCGAGTTTCACACACCCATTCCCAAGTGTACTCAGCCTCCGTCCCTCAACAAATCGTCAACACCTTGCCCCAGACAAGTGATTCCTACACTCTATATTCTAATTTAGCAGGATGAAGGCCCATGTCTAAAAATATCTCCAATATGGCAACTGCTGAAGAATTAAGTTAAATTATAGCTCTCAGAGGAGAAGTATCTAAGGTCAGAATTCCAATTTAGTTTCACATGTTGGGTATTTTAGAGTTTTACTGCGATGAACAGTACATTTAAACTAGTCTGGAAACTAGGGGTTATCCAAACATGACTGTAAAATAAAAACCTTTCAAAGATTTTTTTTAAATACCCCACAGCAAAAAACAGAAATCAAAGAGACATAAGTCTTTACTGTTCAGGTGCAACCGAGAAAACAGACAATGAACTGGGACTCTACAGTTTCCTCCTAAAACTTTAGAATTAAAAGCAACAACTTTAATCCACATTTATTTTGCTCAATGGACAACTGAAAAATGTATACTGGAAGGAAAAAACAACAGAGTAGTACAAAAAAAACCGAGACTCCTTGCTTTAAATTAGAAGGCAATATTTTGTTCTTAATGACCAAAAAGGAATTATATTTTATCTTTCTAAGCCATTTAGACCCTGCAGTGGCCTCAATAAGTATAAAAGCCTGTGTGTGTGTACTGGGAGCAGTGTACAGTAGGAACACAACTATCTTTATAAAGATGGTAACTAAGGACAAAACCAGATAGGCCTCTTATCAATTACTTGTTTTGTTTTGTTTTTTGAGTCGGAGTCTCACTCTGTCACCCAGGTGATCCTTCCGCCTCAGCCTTCCAAGTACCTGGAACGACAGGTATGTACCACCACACCCAGCTAATTTTTCTACTATATTGTAGAGACGAGGTCTCATCAAATTGCCCAGGCTGGTCTCAAACCCCTGGGCTCAGGTGATCCTCTCACCTCCGCCTCCCAAAGAGCTGGGATTACAGGCGTGAGTCACCGGGCCCGGCCCAGTTACTTGTTTCATTAGAAAACATTAGTTCTTGACAGACACCTTACAAAGGGCCATCCAGTCACATGGAACAGAGGACTGACAACACACAGCTAGACCCTGCACTCGTCTCTGTACCTCCTCATCATATCCATCTGCATCAGATCTAACCAGAATCCTTCCCACACTGGGAATCTCGACTTCAGAGACCTCAGAATGAGGCTGGGCAGGAGACTCTGCATCGCGAGCCTCAGGGGGCTGCTCTGACTGCTCTGCAAGGTTTGCTTCCCGGGGCTTCTCGGGCTCAGCTTCTTTAAGCTGTGGCAGCAGAGTGGGGAGAAGAGTGAGAACAGACAGGAGAAATAAAGAGTGGTCGGTTAAGTGCAGAAGACACACAAAACAACAGCAATGTGAGAAAATGCCATGACCGCAGCCAGCCCGATCCCCTGAAGGGGCTTCCTGGCTGCTCTCACCTCACTCAGTGCAGCTTCCACTCCACTCTTCTCGTAGGCCTGGGCGGTGTTGGCAATGGCCTGGGCCGTCTGCTCCTTCACAATCACAGCATGCTCAGAGGACAAGCAGCGGACCCCATGAGAGGAGGCTACAGAAGACTCTGACGGAGAGTTGCACAGAGGGGTTAGCAGATGAAGATAAAAAGCCCAGAACACTCTGAGGGGAGGCAAGCAGGACCGACATACAGTTTAATACATGACCCTTCTAACACCTTTTAAACAGCTCATGCGAACTTCCCCAAGAAACTAGTGACTACAAGCAGCAGCTACTTCAGCAAGAACCACTGATTAGTGTGGAAAATTTAATGTGCACCTGACTTTGTCTTTTTTTGAGTTAGGGTCTCACCCTATTGCCCAGGCTAGAGTACAGTGGCACGACTATAGCTCACCACAGCCTCAACCTCCAGGACTCAAGTGATCCTTCCACCTCAGCCTCCCAAGTAGCTGGGACTATAAGTGGACGCCACCAAGCCTGGCAAATCTTTTTGATTTTTGTGTAGAGATGAGGTCTTGCTATGTTGCCTAGGCTGTTCTTGAACTCCTAGGCTCAGGTAATCCTCCCGCCTCAGCCTCCCAGAGTGCTTGAAGTACAAGCGTGAGCCACTGCTCCTGGCCTTATCATATTTTTTTAATGCCAAGAAAACTTCCTACAACCATCTGTTAGGAAGATTACCTTTGGAGAACAGTTTTCATTAAGTCTCCCTATTAATCCTACAACCTGGGAAATAATTAAAACTACATACACACACTACAGGTACAGGCAGCTAGGCTTTCTGACATTACTTCTGCTCATCAGAAGTCACATTCCAAAGCCACAACTGCTTGTGGCTCGCATCAGGTTGTGCCTGCCACACCAGCTCTATATATGAAATACACTGTGACGACGGTGGCAGTCATGGCTGGCTGAAGCACACGGGGTTGGCTGGGGGAGCAGCACGGCTGCCTCTAGGCCACTGACACAAGCGCACTTCTCAGGTACCTTGTGAAGGAGAGAAATCCTGTGATGAGGAATTGGTGGAGGACTCCATTTGAGGGATTTTGCAAGACTGCTCTTCCTCCCACTCCTCGACTTCTTGCTCAAACCGCCAGTTATCTTCCTGAATGTAATGCTTAAGCTCCACAGACAGGGCTTCCACTTCTCCTAACATCTGATCTGACTCATTTGGGTCTGCCTCTGAGGAAAAACAAAGACAAAGTTAAATGGAGAAGCATCCAGCACAGCGTCCTTTCTAGGAAGGCAGAAAGCAGGATATATTGTCCTCGCTCTTATATCTAACTAAAAATACATCTATATGTATATAACCCAGCAGAAACGCAGGTTAAGTAACCCTTATCCAAAATGCTTGGGGCTGGAAGTGTTTTGGATTTTGCATTTTTTTGATTTTGAAATATATGTATCACACTTAGCAGCTGAGCATCTCAAATCTGAAAATCTAAAATCCAAAATTCAAAATGCTCCAGTGAGCATTCTCTTTGAGCGTCATGTCGGTGTTCATAAGTTTTGTCTTTTAGAGTATTTTGGATTTCAGATTTTTTAATTTGGGATGCTCAACCTGCACCAGTAATATAAAGCCAACAATCACAGTACATCAATAGTAGCACCTGGCATATTCATAGGCTGGCACCTATTAAACATCTGTTAAAAGGATAAATTAATGAATGATATGGAGTTAAGGATTTGGAACAGTGGTCAATCACTCTCAACCACTGGGCGTACCAAACATTTCTTGGAAATTCAGAAAATTAGTTCCAATGGAAATTTCAAGCTAAAGAGCTTTACCAATTTAATCACTGTACCTATTATTCATAAGAAAGTCCATTTGAAGAGGGTTAGAGATGAATTTCAAGACATTTATACTGTCTCAGGTTTCACATAATTAAGTGTATAATTAAGAAAGCAATTTGACACAATGGTTTGACAGTCAATACCTAGCTTTAATGGCAAGGATATCAAAGACATATTAAATTCATTTCTAACCCTGTAACCACAACAAAACAAAAACCTGTAATAGCACTATATAGTCACTTACTGGTTGACATTAACCAGCCTTTACACTAAGCAAATGTCGGTTCCATTTGTTTCTATGATATAAAAATAAACCACAGACGCACAGCTAGTACACTCATTTGTACAATAACTGCCTCACACTACAACACACAATTTTTAAGGCCAGTTACTATCAAGTGATGACTCTCGCCATCTCCTTAACCCCAACCACACAGGAAAATCAGAAAGAGAACGTGCTGCCTGGACGAAATGCTTGACATGTTTTCTTACTCAAGCAACACAGTCAAGCTTGAATACAAATATTCTAAAAGAAGAAGACTTCTGTTATCTTATGTCATATGACCTCTCAGAACAGGTGTAAGGAAGAGAGACTAATGTCAAGCGAAAACAGCACAGAATTTGGAGTCAGAACTGGATGTGAATCCTAGGCCTGCCATTTACTTACTGGCTGTTAAGACTGCACAACTTCAGAAACTCCTAGAGCCTGTTACCCAGCTGGAAAACGAAGATAATAGCAACGCCTACCCTGTCCACCTCCCTCTTAGAATCATAAATTATTAGAGGATTAAAGTTTGAAGATAAGCATTAAGGAGTAATGCATCTCTATATAATCACTATTGCTCTTAGCATTAGAAGTAGTGGTACTATGAGAAGTATGAAACTATTCAAGCAGATCCACTTTTAAAATTTAGCTATTCTCCAAAGGGTACAAAAATTTATGTACAAGAATGTCACTAAAAAAGAAAAAAACTGGTGGGGATTGGTGGCTCTCAGCCTTAATCCCAGCACTTTGGAAGTCCGAGGAGAGTGGGTTGCCTGAGCCTGCAGGTTCGAGACCCACCCGGACAACTTGGCGAGACCTTGTCTCTACAATAAATAAAAAATTGGTAGCACGCGCCTGTAGTTCCGGCTACTTGGAAGGCTGAGGCAGAAGGATAGCTGGAGCCCAGCAGGTCGAGGCTGCAGTGGCCGCGAGCATGCCACTGCACTCCAGTCTGGGCAATAGAGTGAGACTCCAACTCAAAAAAAAAAAAAGAAAAAAACTAGAAACAATTTAAAGTCTATCGGCACCCCCTGGAAGCAGTGGCTCATGCCTGCAATCTCAGCACTTTGGGAGGCCAAGGCAAGAGGATCACCTGAGCCCAGGAGTTTGAGACCAGTCTGTGCAACATAGTAAGATCACTTCTCTACAGAAAATAAAAAATTAGCTGGGTGTGGTGGCACGTGCCTGTAGTCCCAGCTACTTGAGAGGCTGAGGCAGGAGGATCACCTGAACCCAGGAGGAGATCAAGGCTACAATGAGCCAGGATCGTTGACTGCACTCCAGCCTGGGTAACATAGTAACACACTGTCTCTAATAATAATAATAATAATAATAACAACATAGTAACACACTGTCTCTAATAATAATAATAATAATAATAATAATAATAATAAACTAATCTAAAAAACCATTTTTTTAAGTCTACTGGGCCAGATGCAGTAGCTCTTGCATATAAT
>CAUYQG010183401.1:0-19066 GCA_963574415.1 Tarsius wallacei
GTAATTCCGGCTACTCGGAAGGCTGAGGCGGAAGGATCGCCGGAGCCCAGCAGGTCGAGGCTGCGGTGGCCGGGAGCGGCCACTGCACTCCAGTCTGGGCGACGGAGTGAGACTCCAACTCAAAAAAAAAAAAAAAAAAAATGATGGCTCAAGTTTTTACCTGTGACCTAAGTTTGACCACAATTTAACTAGTAGAATAAAATAACTTAAATTGGGGGATAAAATGATTATGTCATCATAGGTTTTATGTTATTAAAAAAGGGAAATTCATTTGCTGTATAATAATTATTTATCAGTAAGCAACAAAGTCGAATAAAGGCAGTTTTAATTCTGACTATGCATCAGGCAGTGCATTATATATTTGAAGTAGAAAACTATCACTAGCCCATTTATTAGTACAGAAATCCAAGCTGAGAGAAGTTCAGAGACTTGTGCAGAGGAATATAGACAGAATTATCTCTGTCTTTCCTTAGAAAACATGTCTACCCCTAAAGCATCCTGCATCCCCTGTCTCTTTGCACCAGCATTCTGTTTAATGTCAAGCACATAAGAATTGTCAAGTTAAAATCCTCATTTCAAAACTCACAGATTGATATAGAAATATTGTAGTCTTTATTATCCTAATTTCATCAGGCTATTTAATCATGATATTCTTGTGGACAAGGTTGGACAGTGTCAGCTTAATAGGAAAACAGTTTAGAAGGCCCACATTTCGCCATTTATCTGTCTTCAATTTTTTCATTAATGTTTTATAGCTTTCAGTGTACTTATCTTTTACCTTCTTGATTAAATCTGTTCCCTTGTTCTAATTATTTTGCTCTTCCTGATCCTATCACAAATTTGTTTTCTTGATTTCTTTTTCAGATAGGTCATTATCGGTATAAAGAAATGCAACTGATTTTTGTATGTTTTGTATCCTTCAAATTTATGAATCCATTCATTAGTTCTAACAGTTGTTTGCTTTGTGTGTGTGTGTATGTGTGTGTACAGTCATTAGAGTTTTCTACAAACAGGATCATGCCATGTGCAAATAGAGATAATTTTTATTTTTTCCTTTTTGATATGGATAAGATTGGAGGCACTCATATTTTTTAAATATCCATATTATCCAATGCAATCTATAGATTCAATACAATCTCTTAACAAAATCCCAAGATATTTTTCACAGAATTAGGAGGAAAAAAAAAATCCTAAAATCTGTATGAAACCACAAAAGATCCAGAATAGCTGAAGCAATCTGGAGAAATGAAAATTAAGTTGGAGGCATCAAACGGCCTCATTTAATATTATATTACAATGCTATAATAAGCAAAGCAGTGTGGTACTAGCAAAAAAATAAAAAGAAGAAGAAGACACATAAACCAATTTGCACAGAATTAGAGAGCTCAGAAATAAACCCAGGCTTATATGATCAACAGATTTTCCACAGGGGTACCAAGAAGATACAATGGGGAAAAGATAGTCTTTTCACCAAATGGTGAAGAAAAAAATGGATATCCACATGTAAAAGAATGAGATTGGACCATTATCTTACACCATATACAAAAACCAACTCAAATTAAAGACCTACATTTTAGCTCTGAAACTGTAAAACTACTAGAAGATAACAGGACAAAAGTTCTTTAACATTGATCTTAGCAATCTTTTTGTGTTTTTGTTGTTGTTGTGTGTGTGTGTTTTGATATCACACTAAAAGCTTAACAAAAGCAAAAATAAGCAAGCAGGCTGATATTAAACTAGCTTCTGTACAGAAAGGAAACAATCAACAAAATGAAAAGGCAGCCTATGGATTGGTTTAAATATATATATGTGTGTTGTATATATATATTTATATGAAACCATATATCTGCTAAGGTGTTAATATCCAAAATATATAACAACTCACATAACTTAAAGCAAAAAAAATTCCCAAATTAAAAACTTATCTAAGTACCTGAAGAGACATTTCTTTAAAGAAGATAGTTAATTAGTCAGCATATATATGAAAAGGTGCTCAGCTTCACTGATCATCAGGGCAATTCAAATCAAAATCAGAATGAGATATCACCTTATACCAACTTAAATGGCTATTATCAAAATGACAAGTGATAACAAGTGTTGGTGAAGATGTGGAAAAAGGAACACTTGGACACTGTTAGAAGAAATGTAAATTAGTGCAACCATTATGGAAAACTGTATGGAGACTCCTCAAAAAATTAGAAATGGAACTACCATATGACCCAGTAATCCCTCTGCTAGTTATATACCCATAGGAATGAAATTAGCACCTCCCAAAGATATCTATACTCTTGTGTTTGTTATAACATTATTCACAACAGCCAAGATACAAAAACAACCTAAGTGTTCATTGACAGATAAATGGATTTTAAAAAATTTATACACACACACATACACACACACACACACACACTGAAATATTATTCAGCCTTAAAAGAAAAAGATCCTGACACTTGTGACAACATGAATAAACCTGAATGACATTATGTTACATGACATACGTTAGACACAGAAAGAAAATACTGCATGACCTCACTATTATATGAAATCTAAAAAAAATCGAATACATAGCAACAGAGAGTACAATGATGGTTACTGGGAGTGGGAGCCAAGGAAAATGGAAAGATGTAGATCGAAGGATACAAAGTTGCAGATATATGTTGCTATTTTCTTGACTGTAGTAATCCTTTCACCATGTATATAGATATTGAAACATCATGTTATACACTTTAAATATATGTAATAAAAGAGTAGACAAAGTGAGAAATGATGAGAACTTAAATTGACAGAACACTTTATATCAGGCATTCATTTACTAACTTATTTAATTCTTATAATAACATTTCAGGCTTAGGATATGATTTCCCTTTAAAAAAGAAAAAATAAATCTATAGTGAACATAGACAAGTAAACGACTTAGCAGTCCTACTCAATGGGAACATTACTTTATATCAGCAAATGTGTAAATGGCTGAATGATCATCCCTATGTATAAATGACTGAGCAATGTATAAATGTTTAGATAGTCTTTCCTGTGAGTGTGTGAACAATAGGCCATCAATGAGACATTTCTAGTGGCATGCTGCCAGACTGTCTTCTATCTCATACTATTAAAGACTCCTTCGTTCCATGAACTAGGAATAGAGAAGAGCTTGAAGAAGGTGACAAGGTAAACATAAAAACTGCTTATGAAAGAATCAGGGTCTACATAAATGTAATAGTCAGAATAATGATTAAGATCTAACAAGATGAAATTCAATGGGAAAAATGCATGATTCAGCTAACAGACTTTAAAAAACAAAATTGCGAGGGTATAGAAAGGCACAGTGAAGTAAGCACAAATGACAGAGTTTTTTAGTGGACTTCAAGCTGCAAATTGGTCAATAATGTGATATGTGATGAAAGAGCAAAAATATCTAGTGAAAAGCTAAGCTAAACAAACAGAGTGTCCAGAATAAAAAAGAGAAAACTTCATGTTTATGGGCTTTTGTAAATCATAAATGAAACTTTTGTTCAGTTTGGGGATATTTTGGCAAATTGGAATGATCGTTGCTGTTATATAAGAGATTCATGTATTCTGAAGATTACTGAAATTTGATTTCGAGATTTCTTGCAACTAATAATCATGTGCAATCCATGGAAGATTGTCTTTGTTATTGTTATGTTCACCAAAATGTGAAGTGTTACTTCTACAATCCTAACCTAATGGCCTGTAAATAATTATTTGTTATTAAAGAATTACTTGGTCCTTGTGTCAACCGAATCTTTAGTCACTCTGTATTTAAGTAAGATATGACAAAGGAAGATTTCACTGTCTGATAATATGCACAAGTCAATTTGGGGAAATGACTTGTATTAAGTCCTATATTTCAGTTATGTGAAGATGAATAATGACACAACAAAGATGATAACAAGATGGAATTTTTTAAAAAGTTATATACAATTATTAAAAGTAAAATATTAAATAGAAACTAAAATTTCATCTTTAATCTTGTATCAATAAACAATATTGAACAATAACAATAGAAACTTTCTTCATCTGAGTCTTTGCTCAATGTCATCAAACCTTATCAACCTATTTAAGACTAGAAACATATTCTCCAGTTTTTCTTTCTGAGCTCTTATCACCTTCTAATATGTACTTAGTTGTCTTTCTCTTCCACTAGCATGTAAGTTCCATGAGGGCATTGTATTCTAAATGGTATAATTATTTTATTTGTTAGGGTTCAGTTTCAGAGAACAGAATCCATGCTTGATTTATAAAGCCCAGACTGGTTTATTACACGGTGTCAAACGGCTTATAGAACCACTAGGAGAACTAAACAAGAGCACTCTAGGTTGAACTTTCAAGAACTCCTAAAGTCGCAATTCAGAATGGCCCCATAGATGAAGCTGCCACCTAGTCTATAATAGGAAGCTGCCTGGTAAACGGGAAGTATCAGTACAGCAGCTTGCTCCAGAACCACAACATCACAAATATAATTTGTAGCTATGAAGGCTAGTAAACTGACAAGATCACAGAGCCATGACTAACAGAAAACTACTACTGCTACTAGAATCAGAAAAGTGTCTCATTTGCTAGATTACACACATTCCTCTCAAAAGGAATAAATTTTGTCCTTGGAAACAGTGTAACCAGCAACTCATTCCTTTTTGCGAACGTTTAATATTGCTCATTTCTTCTCCATTCTGCTCATCTGCTCTATGTTCCTCTTTGCTACAGTCTGATTTTTCTATCTTCAGTCAACCTATAAAAAACTGTAACTCTTGTCCAAGATAGATAATATGTTAAGCCACAAAACAAATCTCAACAAATTTGTAAAAATCTAAATCATATCAATTATCTTCTCAGACCATAATGGAACTTTAAAAATGTCTTTATTGCCACTCAATTAATTTCTAATTAGTGAATTGTTGTAAGAAGGACATATCTTCCATATCATATGTGAGTTCAAGTGTTTAATAGCAAAATGCAAAACCTGGATTTAAAGCCCTATCAATTTTTGAGTCTATTTTCCTTTTCAATTTATAATTATAAAAAGCACTGAGAAATAACCCTATTCTTCTCTTAAATGACTAATTTAGAAGATAAAATAACTACAGTTAATGTTAAGAAAAGCAAAAACAGATTACTTTAGGAAACCTAGCTCTACACCTGGTATATATTAGTGTCTCTGAAGATTTAAATCCTGGTTTAAAACTGGACTGTATAAGGGTCAAACATAGTTAATATGTGAAACCAGGCTGGATGCAGTGGCTCATGCCTGTAATGCTAGCACATTGGGAGGTCTAGGCTAGAGGATTGCTTAAACCCAGGAGTTCAAGACCAGCTTAAGCAACATAGCAAGATCTAGTATCTACCAAAAAAAAAAAAAAAAAAAAAAATAGGCAGGCATGGTGGCATGCAACTGTAGTCCCAGCTACCCTGGAGGCTGAGACAGAAGGATCACCTGAGCCCAGAAAATCAGGGCTGTGGTGAGCCGTGATCATGACACTACATTCTAGCTAAGGCAACAGAGTGAAACTCAGACTCAAAAAAAAAAAAAAAAAGTAAAACATTTGAATATAAATTATATCCAATATTACAAACTAAAAAGCTCAATAGCCAGTTCAAATACCCTAGAATGGAAACTTATGTATATAACCCCACACCAGTTACACATTCTAGATGTTGAAACCACCTTAAAGCTGACTCCAGTATATCTTTAGATTTAATGAATCCTACCTGTGCAGCTCAGATTCCTATTTCATCAGTTTCCAAACATCCTTTATTAACACCTAAAGCTTTTAGACACTTAGTTACTACTTAATAAATTTTACAATGATGAATCTTATCTGGCAAATGAAAATATAACTCTGCACGAAGCAAAACAGATCTGAACAAAAAGATATGTTTTACTTTAAGGAAAGCAACACGTACATTTTTAAAGTAGCTTGTTTCCCTACTTTGTATGGTATATATTAAAATGTCTAATTGTGAACCTCTGTCCCTAAAGTAACTGCTATTATAGATTTCTAGGAAAAATTATCACAAGTGTGAATTACTTGTAATTAACACATAAAATGCATCTATAAATAGGTGTAGAAAATATTTTTGTAGCTTTACTTATTCTATAGAAAAAAGACTTAATTGCAAACTACTAAGACAAACATTTCTATAACATGCTTTTATAGACATTACTTTAGCATATGGCTTCCATTTAAAATATAACTTTAAAAACCAGGGGAAAGGGTTCTTTATATATTAAAAAGTAAGTCTAAAAGAAGTTTTCCTTAAAAAAACACAATAGAAAGAATAAAAATAATCACTGATTTTTGTAATGCAAATTTCAAGAACAATTCATAGTGAGCTTGCTATGGTACATTTTGACAATGACCTTCACTAAAAATTCAAAGTTCAAAGCAAATATTCTTGATTCATAAAGATGTGGGGCTTTTCTTGATCACTTTTATTTAATGATTATTTATCTACATATTGGAATTTATAGATCAAATCAGCATCATCACTGAATAGTATTTTGGAGATAATTGTTTCTTAATAAAATTTAATGACTAATTTGCATTCACTCTACAAATATATTCTAATAGCTATTCTGTACTAGGCAAAATTCCAAGTGTTGAACATATGTACCCAAATAGAACAAACACATCTTTCTGGTTCCACGTAGAAAGCAGTAATATATAGTAAATATTTACATGTGCATAATACATGTCACATATGTACATGGGTATTTGTGTGTAGAAAAAATATTTGTTGTGTAACTTTTGTTTGAGGTACATGTGTCCGTTTATGTATGTGCATGTGTAGTAAATGATAACACAAAATGTATTTCTTATGTTAAACACACAAAAACTTATGATCTACTGGACATGTTTGCAAGAGCATTATCATGAAGAATAGACATACAAAGAATTTGAGGCAGTCACCAAATGTTTTTAAGCAGCAAGCAATATCATGACCCTATTTTCACTTGTAGAACATCCTTTGAAAGTTGTCTTGAGAATGGATTATAGGGAACATAGCAAACATAGAGACATTAATAGGGAGATTACAGTTCAGGTGGGAATGGTAGAAGCTCGTAGAGACAGCAGAGGTAGAGAGAGGTGGTCAGATTCCAGGTACATTAGAGAGACTGAGATGAAAGGACTTTGTTAAGAATAACCAAAGTACACACACACACACACACACACACACACACACACACACACACACACACAATTCAGAAAGAAGACAGGAAAGCAGAAAATTAAAAAGTAACAGATGAAGAAAAATGGCAGATTGCAAGTATCATCGCACTTTCCATGTTTGTTTAGGATGACAAAATCATCCACAGTAAAGGCCTCTGGTTATGGAGGCATAATATTCATTATTAGCTATGCGATAAGCACAGCAAGAGAATCATTTTCATCTCTGTCAGGAATTATGTATTTTGAATCACAATGGAAAGTATCTATCCCTTCATTCTATGTAAAGATAGTGGCAACCATAATTTTGCCATAGTTGTCTCCATCACAGACAAACCCACACAGGGAAAAATGCGGTTTCCAAGAAGATGGAGGGAAAGTATGATAATGTGAATAACCACTGCTATTTCCACAGTTATTGATGTCCTTACTGCAGATGATGGCATCATGACTCAGGGAAATACTGGACAAAGCTTGAAGCTGCTTCTTTTCTGTTATCTTTAAAAAGAGAATCAAAAAGGGTAAGGACGCAGATCTTACTAATTGGAAGAGGAGCATAAGACAGCTAATGTTTTCAAGGATTGTGCCTAAAAGGTATAAGCCAATTCTTACTTTTTCTCTGAGACAACCTATTGATTTTGGAATTTGAGATAGGATGTATCATGTTTGGAAAAATACTGAGCTTGTTGGTCACTACAACAATTCTAAAGAAAAGCTATATATGCTCTATGAAAAATTTCAATCATGTAACCAAGCAATGTGTGCCAGATATCTTAGTCAATAGGACACTAAATTTATTTGTTCATGAGTGGCTAAAATAAAGGCATTCTAGATTAGTTATTCAGATAAAACTCTGGAGATAAAACTCTGGTTTAATCCTCTGATTAGTTGTGTAACCTTGAGGCAGTTACTTTATGTTTCTAAGCTTCAGTTATGTCATCTGATACAAATTATTCTTTCATAATAGTTTGTTATGAGAAGTAAATGAACTGTGATCATAAACACATAACCTAGAGATTGGTACTTAGTAAGCACTCAGTAAAAGTTATTTTTAGTAGTGTTATTGTTATTATTGTCAAAATAGAATATGACATTTGTTCATTTCACAAATATGTATCAATAATCTGCTACCAGAAAGAAAGTTAATTTTATGTGTCAATATGAGTGGCTTAAGGGACACCCAGATAGCTGGTAAAACATATCTGTGTGTGTCTCTGAGGTGGTGTTTCTGGAAAGATTAACATTTGAGTCAGTAGACTGAGTAAAACATCCATCCCACCAATGTACGCATGAATCATTCAGGGCCCAGACAGAACAAAAAAGTAGATGATGAAATTTTAACTCTCATTCCTTCATCTTCTGCTGCCTTTGGACATGGGAGCTTCTGATTCTCAGGCCTTCAGGACTTATACTAGTGCCTTACTTGGTTCTCAGCTCTTTTTCTTTGGTCTAGGATTTGTGTCACCAGTTCCTCTTCTTTTCAGGCCTTTTAACTAAAACTGGGTTATGTCAATGGCTTTCCTGGTTCTCTAGCTGGCAGAAAATAGATCATGGGACTTCTCAGTCTCCGTTATTGTGTGAGCTATGCCCATATATATAAGTCTCCTTTTATCTATTTATCTATCTAACTGTCATCCGCCTGCCTATCTAGCTGGCTAGCTAACTAACTGTTTATCCTATTGATTCTGTTTCTTGGGAGGACACTGACTAATACAGCTAAAACATGTTTTTACATATGAAAAATGTTTGAACAAACTTACAGTTATGAATTGTTCTATGATACCAGTAGGACAAATATTGTCATTTTTCCAAAGTATTTTTCCAAATAAAATTTGCTTTAAATCAAAACCGTAATAGCTTAGCTTGTGAGAAGCCCAAAATGGGTCCACTTCTAGGGCTTTTCCCAATTTCTCTGAGATCATACAGATATCTCAGGTCTACGTGGTCCAGGAGATAGGAAGACTGATGGTTCTCAGACTATAGCACTCATTGTTACCAGAGTTCCTGATGTAGATTCACTGGAGGCAGGAGTTGTCACTTTTGTTTTGGAAGTCATCAGATTCAGGTACCTATGTTGCTAACCCCATATTGGTTCTGCCATCTGTGCAATGAGGTATTAGAGCAGGAAGAGGTAATTCCAAGGACCTAAAACCTTTTTTCTTCACCAGCCTTGAATTATTTTTTCTCCATCCCAGCAGTGGTATTTTCATTTTTCACGTATGGAAGATTTATCTGCAACCATTCTGTGGCACTATAGCTTAATTTTCCTTCATGAGTTAAGAAATTCAAAATCAGCCGGGCTCGGTGGCTCAGCCTGTAATCCCGCGCCTTTGGGAGGCTGAGGTGAGTGGATTGCCTGAGCCTGCGGGTTCGAGACCCGCCTGGGCAAGCAAGACCTCATCTCTACAATAAATCAAAAAACAAGCCGGGTGTGGTAGCGCGCGCCTGCAGTTCCAGCTACTTGGAAGGCTGAGGCGGAAGGATCCCCGGAGCCCAGCAGGTCGAGGCTGCGGTGGCCGGGAGTGGCCACTGCACTCCAGTCTGGGCGACAGAGTGAGACTCCAACTCAAAAAAAAAAAAAAAAGAAATTCAAAATCTATTTGTGGTTTTCTTCCAGATAACCCATTCTGTCTTACAAATCTGTATTTTTTTCCTGTATTGTAATATAAAAATGATGCTGATTTTTTTTTTCCTGGGAGTGAGAAACAGCTCTGACACCTACCTAAAAAATCCTATGAGAAAGAGAAATATACCACCATCTTCCTCCTAAGAAGATAGCAGTATTGAGTATCAAAATAGAATTTAAGCTGTAGAAAGTTGCTGTCTGTAGAGTTTTTTGCTAAAGTTGCTCTCTGCAATATATACTAATGAGAAACCTTATTTTTAAAAAACAATTTTTAACACTTTTAGAAATATCATATTTGTATATAAAATAAGACAGTTAAGAGGATTATGCAAAATAATGTGCAAAATAAATAAATAATATTAAAAAATTAAATAAAAATTAAGTATGAATATACGTTTATATTTTTACTTCATAACAAAGCAAATACAATAATACTTTAAAAAGCATATGTCAAATAATTTCTAACAAATCCTCTGAAAATATCAGAGAAATTTCAGGGTTCAAAGAGACAAGTGTTTTGAAAAAAAAAAATTATTATGTTAAATACATCTGAATATAGAAAAATATAGTCATCGTCAGAGGTAATTGCTCCTATTATTTTTACTATTTTTTAAAAAACCCACTATGGATAGCTGGTGCAATCTCAAGGTGACTTACTTTAAAATATATTGTATCCTATAAATAATATGTCTCATATACTAGTGTTTCCAAAGCTTACATAGTTTGTACTCTTCTATTCATAATAATAATAATAGTTAACCTTTATTACCTTTATTGAGTACTTACTATGTGCTAGTCACTGTTCTACATACTTTACATGTATTAAGTCAATTGAATCGCAGAAAAGTCCTATGAAGTTGGTTTTTTATTACCCTCCCATTTTTTTTTTGAGACAGGATTTCACTCTGTCACCCAGGCTGGAGTGCAATAGCATGATCATGGCTCACCAACTCCTGGGTTCAAGCAATTCTCCCACCTTAGCCTCCCAAAGTGCTGGAATTACAGATTGAGCCACTGCACCCATCTTATTTCTCCTTTTTACAAGTGGAGGCATGTGTGTTCAAGGTCAGCTATATAGGACAAAATAAGTATGAAGTTTCTTGTTACAGCTAGAGTCAAGTGCAATGGGCAGTGGAGCATAAACAAGGTCAAGAGGCTATGAAGGGGCCCAGTACTAAAAACCACACAAACATTTCTAATGACTTTTGACTGCATCTTAAGGGAATCACAGAAAAACTAAGCAGAGGAGAGGCATGACTAGATTCATTCTTATTGTTATTATGCCATTCTTACTGTTATATGGATAAAAGATTGAGGTGGGGAAACATGGAAGCAGAGCTCTGGGTTAAAAGACTTATGTATTTTAAAGCATCATTCACAATGTATAACACAGATTATAGTATACTAGTCTATAGTTTATAAAGCTCTCCCACAGGACTTTAGTTTGTGAACAAGTTAACAAGAACTAAATTTTCCCTCCAGAGTTAAATAATTAGAAAAGAAAATGAAATATGTAATATAGCAGTTTACATATTTTGGACAACTGTAGGAATTGCAGGAGAACAACACACACAAAAAAGGGGACCCATTGAAGGTGAGCCCTAAGATCAAGATAGCTTTCTGAGGTGATTTCCAAGCCACAGAGCAGGGAGGTACACCCAAATAAAGCCTGGCAGTCTGTCTGAGTTTAGGAATCTGAGATTGAAATGTGAAGAGGCCAAAGAGCTAGAATTTGTGGAAGGAGTTACAGAGAGAAAGAGAGAGAGAGAGAGAGAGAGAGAGAGAGATCTGGAGGTTTACAGAAGAAATCCTCTTGAGACTCTGAGTATTAACTTGTTCTTAAATGAAGAAAGAAAGAAAAAAAAACTACCAGAGACTAAAAAACAGAAACAAACACCAAAAAGGTTTAGGCAGAACAATTCCTAGGGTTCACAGAAGTAAACAAATTATAATCCACCAATCAAAGTAAATAGACTTCATAATACACAAGACATTCAGTACAATCCTCAGATTGTACTATCTTGTTATCGGTACCTACTGGATATCACTATCTTGTTATTGGTACCTACTGGATATATTGATCCAAGAATAAAATACCTAACATAATTTGAAAACATGTCTAATTGGAATCCAAATGATTCTAAGTAACTTTACTCTACAACAAAAATTTACGCCATTTAAAGGACTACAACAATACCCAGCCACAAACAATTAAAAAAGAACATCATCTGAGAATTTTATTGTGTTTCTCAAAATTCATGTTTTTAAGCTCAACCTCCAATGTGATCTTATTTAGAGATTGGGCCTTCATGGAGGTAACTGAGGTTAAATGAGGCCATAAGGGTGAGGTCCTGATCCAAGAGGATTAGTGTCCCTATAATAGGTAGAGAAGACACCAGAGAGCTCCCCCGCTACCTATCTCTCTGCCCCAGCTCCACCAAATTCACAAATAAGAGGTACAGGAGCCCACTGCAAGTAGGTTGCTGTCTTAAAGTCAACAAGAAAAACCTCACCAGAATTTAACCCTTCTAGACCTTAATCTAGGACTTCTAACTTGTGAGAAAACAAATGTCTGTTGTTAGGCCCTCTAGTCTTATAGTATTTTGTAATGGTGGCATTTGCTGACTAACACAGCATCTAACAGAAAATTGCCAAGGCTGTAAGAAGGTAAGAAAATATGAGCAGCCAGGCTCAGTGGCTCAGCCTGTAATCCTGCGCTTTGGGAGGCTGAAGTGAGTGGATTGCCTGAGCCCGCGGGTTTGAGACCCACCTGGGCAACTTGGCGAGACCTCATCTCTACAACAAATCAAAATTAGCCAGGCGTGGTAGCGCGCGCCTGTAGTTCCAGTGCGTGCCTGTAGTTCCAGCTACTTCGAAGGCTGAGGCGGAAGGATCGCCGGAGCCCAGCAGGTCGAGGCTGCAGTGGCCGCTCCCGGGAGCGGCCACTGCACTCCAGTCTAGGTGACAGAGACTCCAACTCAAAAAAACAAACCAAAAAAAACCCCATAAATGATTAATTTTAAACTAATTAGAGAAGTATCATAAAACAGCTGCTGTGAATATACTCAATATGCCCAAGAAGATTTTTTTTAAAACTATAAGCCTTATAAAAGAGAAATGGAAGATATAAAAATGACACAAATGAGATTTTTAGAGAGAGAGAGCATTATATTTTAAATGGAAAAATACTGGATAAGATGAAAAGCAGATTATATACTGCAGAAGAAAAGATCAGTGAAATTGAAGACAGCAATAGAAACTATACAAAATGAAGCAAGCACAGAGAAGAAAAAGACTGGGAAGAAAAATGAAAGGGATTAAATACCCTATTAGACAATATCATATAGTCTAACTTACATGTAATTGGAGGACCAGAAGGAGGAGAAGTAGAAGGGACAGAAAACAAATTGTGAAAAAGTATCAAACCGCAGATCTAAGCAGTTCAAATTCATGCAAAATAAAATTTTTTTAAAAATGCAATCAGAGGATTCTCAGGAAGATGGTGGCAGTATCAGCTGGACAAAACAAGTCCCAGTGTGAGTGAGTGAGAGTATGAAAAATTTTGCATACATGTCAGTAAGTGAGTGTGTGAGTGGCTGACTAAATAGGAACTTGGGAACAAGTGACCAGGAATCTCCTGGTTAAATGGCTGATGTTGCAGCTGCTGTGCTTGGTCCCTAGCACTTCCTGGGTGCAAAAGCTGAATGTCTTTTTTTTTTTAAACAACAAAGCCTTTCCCGGGAAGAAGCTGCCAAGAGAGACTGTCAGCTCCAGGTTCTTCCTCACCACTGCAGCACCTGACTGGACTCTGGTACCAAGGGCTGAGGAAGGAGCACAGCAAGGAAGCCCTGAAGCAGAGCCTCACTGGAGAAGACGAACGAGGTACCTTGCCACCGTCCTGAAAATGGCACAGGAAAGTACTCTAACTTGCTCACCACAAAGTGACAGACCCAACCTGATCTCTGTGACTGGTGGATTAACTACTCAGGGTTTGATCATGATCCACAGGGAATATCCTGAAAGCACAAACTCCAGAGGGACAGAACAAATTTTGAGTCTCAGTCACCCCACCCACTACCCTGATTCAGCGAAGGGACAAAGAGTGTGGCCAGAAAAGGAAGAGGAAGACCTCAAAAAAGATCAGTGATGAGTCCGGGGCTGATCTAACCTCCTGCTGCCCAGCAATCCTCTGAACATCCAACCAACATGGCTGGGACACAACTGAGAGGGATGATCCCAGGCAGAGCCTAGACATCAACCGCAATAGGAGGACTCCACTCCAGGATAAGACTGACTGGGGTGCCCCCTACCTGTATCTGGGAGAGAGACAATCCCACACCTCCCCAGCAGAGGGGATCCCCTGACAATTCTTGAACTGGAAGGGAGGACTGAAGTCCCATCCATCCCACTTCCCCCTCCTCCTTCCCTGGGTCAGACACTGGAGATTGTGAATGATACTGAAGCTCTGCAGGAGACAGTAGAGGGGCAGCTGAGAAGAACAATTACAGAATCTCACAAAAGGGAAGTTTTGTTTTTTGTTTGTTTGTTTATTGATTTTTAAATATTTTTCCTTTGAGCATGAATGTGTATGTGAGGGTTTGATCTGTATCCCTTCCACTCCTTTTTCCCCCTTTTCTTTTGTTTTCTATTTATCTGTGTATGTGAAGAATTGAGTATTCATCTTTCAGGGTTTTTTGGTTTGTTTTCGCTTTTTTGTTCTTCTCTCTCTTTTTTTTTTTTTTTTTTGATCAATGTGTGTGTGAATACATGTTTGAGGCTTTTATTTAAATTCATTTCTTTTCTATTTTTTTCTCTTTTTCTTCTCCTTTTCATTTTGGGTGGGGCGTGTGTGTGTTTGGTTTTACTGTTTGTTGTTGTTGTTGTTGTTGTTTTGCTTTGTTGTTATTCTAGTTTATTTTGGGGTGTGTGTGTGTGTGTTTTGCTTTGGTTTTTGCTCTTGTTGTTCTTTTTTTTTTTTAATTTTTGTCTATTTCATTTTATTCTACTTTTCTCTGTTCTCCTCATTGCTGTTACTGTATGTTGGAAGCAGAGGGTATACACATGCACTCACTGCATCACCATATAGAGTGATGGTGGGGAGGGAGTCTCAGGGAATCCATATCACAATCAGTGAACATTGTGATTTGCAAGTAGTTTCTGAATCTTAGCTCCCCATCCTCCACCTTATTTGACTTTCAAAACTTCAAAAGACAGGAAAGTTTCTCACCCACAACCCTGTTTAAAAATAGAACAAATTCAGAGTGCTGATCAGGGAAAAATAGAGTTCTGAGCAAACATCAAAAGTGAAAGCCCTTTCCACTGCCACTGAATAATGGAAGTAAAGAGAAAAGAAAGAAATCTGTCACAAATGAGGAAAAATCAATGTTGGGAAACAGGTGATTCTCAGCATAACAAAGAGAAAACACCTGAAATATCAAACTGCAGAGCCCAAACAATTGAAGTCACCAACAACTGGTCCCAGATGGAAAGAGTCCATAAGACTCAAGAAAGACAAGATGAAACACTGAAAGAACTTGTAACAGACATTTTGGCTATATAAAATTTCATCCAGGAAATAAATAACAAGATGACAAGCATGGAAAGCAGAATTAAAATAGCAGAAGAAAGACTCTCAGAACTTGAAGACCAGAACATGGAATTAGCCTGATCTGTAAAAAACATAGAAAGAAAACTCAGAAGGAAAGAACAACCCACAAGAGATGTGCTATTATATCAAGAGGTCAAACCTATGCCTGATTGGTATCACAGAAGAAGAAAGGGAAGTAGAGAACACCTTGGAGCAAGTATTCCAGGAGGTTATCCAAGAAAGCTTTCCCCATTTCACTAGAGATGTGGCCAGCCAAACTCAAGAGACACAGAGAACCCCCACAAGACATCAAATGAGAAGATCAACCCCTAGACATATAGTAATTCACCTATACAAAGTAGACACAAAAGAAAAAATCCTAAAGGCAGCAAGAGAGAAATGTCGGACTACCTACCTACCAGCAAAAACCAGTCAGCAGACCTATTAGCAGAAACATTACAAGCAAGAAGGAACTGAAAGATAAACAATTTCCTAGCCAGCCAAGTTCAGCTTCATCAGTGATGGATAATTAAAATCCTTCCCAGACATCCAATCTCTAAGAAATTTTGCAGCTTTTAGACCAGCTCTACAGAAGATGCTTAAAAAAGTATTAAGCACAGAAGAAAGAAAAAAAAAAAAATGAATGACCACACACTTCCCACGAGAACAGCACAAAACAGAATCAACAGAGAATACATCACAAATGCAAACTTGAAATCATGCACATACATCAAAAGTTAAAAGAAAACAAACAAAAAACTTCATAAGAATCTCACAACTGGGGTGAAAAATCACATTTCAATAAACCTGAATATAAATGGACTAAATGCACCACTGAAAAGACACAAAATGGCAAGCTGGATAAGAAAAAGAAAAATCTGATGCATCCAAAAAACTCATCTCACCACAAGGGACACACACAGAATGAAAGTTAGAGGTTGGAAAATGAGTTTCCAGGCAAATGGATCACAAAAGAAGGCAGAAGTTGCGATCTTAATATCAGAAAAACAACCTTTAAATTATTAAAAATGTAAAAAGATACAGAAGGACACTACATAATGATAAAAGTTTCAATCCATCAACAAGAACTATCCTAAACATATATGCACCCAACACAGGAGCATCAGTGTGTATAAAGCAACTACTAAGTAAACTATAAAAAAGATATTGACTCCAACATTATTATAGCTGGGGACTTAAATACCCCACTAACAACCCTAGATAGATCATTGAGGCAAAAAATCAACAACGAAATCCATAAACTCAACTTGACACTTGACCAAATGTACTTAATAGATACCTACAGAACACTCTACCCAACAACCACAGAATATACATTCTACTCATCACCACATGGAACATACTTCAAGATTGATCACCTTCTCAGCCATAAATCAAGCATAAACAAGTTTCATAAGACCAAAATGCTGCCATGCACCTTCTCAAACCACAACGGAATACAAATAAATATCAACACCAACGAAATTCCCCCACAACCCACAAGGACATGGACACTAACAACAGTATGATGCTGAATGACTACTGGGTCAACACAGAAATCAAAACAGAAATACAAAGATTCCTGGAAATAAATGAAAAGGAAGAAACAGCCTAACAAAATCTCTGGGATGCCATGAAAACAGTTCTAAGAGGGGAATTTATATCTCTATGAACACACATCAAAAAATGGAAAGATCACAAGTTAACAGCCTAGCAAATCACCCAAGGGAGCTGGAAAGGCAAGACCACCAAAACCCTAACGTTAGCAGAAGAATCCAGATCAACAAAGTAAAAGTCCAAATACAGGACATTGAAGACAAAAATACCATAGAAAAAAATCAAAAAAACAAAAAGCTCATTCTTTGAAAGAATAAACAAGATTGATGGACCCCTAACCAGAATGACTAAGAAGAGAGAAAAAGCCCAAATAAACACAGATGCACAAGATCAAATCAAAACTGACCACAACAAAATACAAAGATTATCAGAGATTACTATGCACACCTGTATGGAAACAAATTTGATAACCTAAATGAAATGGAGGACTTTCTGACATCACAGAAACTCCCAAGGTTGAAACAAGAAGACACTGAGACACTAAATAGACCAATAACAACCCAGGAAATTGACTCTGTCATAAGAAAACTGCCTTCCAAAAAAAGCCCTGGGCCAGTGACTTTCCAGTGGAATTCTGCAAAACATACAAAGTGGAGCTGACACCAATCTTATCTAAAGTATTCCAGGCAACTGAGAAAGATGGAATTCTCCCCAGTCATTTTACAGAACTAACATCCCACTGATACCCAAACCAGGTAAAGATCTAACAAAAAAGAGAACTAGTGGCCAATATCCCTAATGAACATAGATGCAACAAGATTCTAGCAAATTTCATCCAACAACAAATCTCAGAAATCATCCACCATGATCAAGTAGGCTTCTTCTCCAGGATGCAGGACCTGTTCTACATCTGCAAGACCATAAATGTAATTCAATATATCAACAGATATAAAAACGAGAACCACATGATTATAATCATTAGATGCAGAAAAAGCTTTAGGTAAAATCCTGCATACATTCTTGATAAAAACATTCAAACACATAGGCACAGAAGGAACATAC
The DNA here is from genome assembly GCA_963574415.1 of Tarsius wallacei. Classification (NCBI taxonomy): domain Eukaryota; kingdom Metazoa; phylum Chordata; class Mammalia; order Primates; family Tarsiidae; genus Tarsius; species Tarsius wallacei. Next base: position 18,014 of record CAUYQG010183401.1, read on the forward strand.
CTCAAAATAGTAAACACCATCAACAATAAACCCACAGCAGGCATATTACTAAATGATCAGAAACTGGAAACATTTCCTCTGAAAACTGGAATAAGACATGGCTGCCCACTCTCACCCCTCTTATTCAAGATTGTGTTGGAAGTCCTAGCTAGAGAAATTAGACAAGAGAAGGAAATAAAGGGTATCTAATAGGAAAAGAAGAAGTCAAGTTATCCCTCTTTGCTGATGATATGATCCTATACCACGAAAACACAAGAGAATCTGTCAAAAACATGACTGCACTGATAAAAGACTTTCTGGGGATACAAAATAAATGTGCAAAAGACAAGTAGGCAGAGAGCCAAATAAAAAGCACGATCCCATTCACAACAGCCAGAAAAAAAAATGAAATACCTTGGCATCTTCCTAACCAGAGAAGTGAAAGACCTTTACTATGAAAACTACAAAACACTGCTCAAAGAAATACAAGAAGACACAAACAAATGGAAAAATATCCCATGCCCATGGATAGGAAGAATGAACGTTGTTAAAATGTCCATCCTACCAAAGGCAATCTACATATTCAATGCAATACCTGTTAAATTAGCAACATCATTCTTCTCAGACCTGGAAATGACAATACAGAAATTCATGTGGAAACGAAACGACCACAAATAGCCAAAACAATCCTTAACAAAAGAAACAAAGCAGAAAATAGAACACTTCCAGACCTTAAACTTTACTATAAGACCACAATAATCAAAACTGCCAGCCGGGCTCAGTGGCTCAGCCTGTAATCCCGCGCCTTTGGGAGGCTGAGGTGAGCGGATTGCCTGAGCCTGCAGGTTCAAGACCCGCCTGGACAACTTGGCAAGACCTCATCTCTACAATAAATCAAAAAATCAGCCGGGCATGGTAGCGCGCGCCTATAATTCCGGCTACTCGGAAGGCTGAGGCGGAAGGATCGCCGGAGCCCAGCAGGTCGAGGCTGTGGTGGCCGGGAGCGGCCACTGCACTCCAGTCTGGGCGACAAATTGAGACTCCAACTTAAAAAAAAAACTGCCTAGTATTGGT
>CAUYQG010183405.1:0-26791 GCA_963574415.1 Tarsius wallacei
CCCTTTTATATCTTTTTAGTGAGTCATTGAGACCATGTATGTTCAGAGTTAATGATACATAAGGTACTATTCTATTTGTCATACTGGTTGTTATCTGGTTGCTTTATTTATTTTCTCTATTGTGTTAATGTTCCATAAAGGTTGTGAACTTTATGATTTCTATCATTTTTTATGGTGTATTTCAACCTTTTGTTTCAATATTTAGAACTTTTGTGAGTATTTCTTGTACAGCCAGTCTAGTGGTGACAAATTCCTTTAGTGTTTGGTTGTCTGTGAAGGACTTCATTTCTCCTTTTTTAAAAATGAATCTTAGTTTTTCAGGATGCAAAATCCTTGGCTGACAATTGTGTCATTTGAGGGGATTGAAGAGAAAGCCCAACTCCTTCTGTCTCATAGAGTTTCTTCTGAAGAGTGTGCTGTTAGTCTGATAAGTTTACCTTTGTAAGGTATTTGATGCTTTTGCTTTGCTGCTCTTGAAATTTTTTCCTTCACATTAACTTTGTATAACCAGATGATTATATGCCTTGGGAATAACATTTTTGCAATGAATCTTCTGGAGGTTGTGAGGACTTCTTGTATCTGGATGTTTAGATCTCTGGAAAATCCAGGGACATTGGTTGAACATTTCTTCATGTGTCTGTTGGCTGCTCGGATGTCTTCCTTTGAGAAGTGTCTTTTCATATCCTTTGCCCATTTTATAATGGAGTTGTTTGTTTTTTTCTTTTCTGCGCATTTGAGTTCCCTTCTACAAAAAATTTTTTAAACAATAGCCAGATGTGGTGGTGTGTGCTTGTAGTCCCAGTTACTAAGGAGACGGAAGGATCGCCTGAGCCCAGGAGGTGGAGGCTGCGGTAAGTCGTGATCCTGCCACTGCACTATAGCCTGGGCAATAGAGTGACACCCCCCAAGTCAAGAAAAAAATCTACCAAATCTCGCCCTGCATATAAGTATAGGTAGTAAAGAGTGAATGTGTCTACTCTGGTTTGTCTGGTTTGTTCTGGTCTGGTTTGTTTGTTTCTACATGTGCACACACACATACTCATACCACAGATATACAGAGATGCTTTTAAAATGCTTTTAACTAAGTGGGTCCATACAAACCATATATTTGTACAAAGTGACTTCCCGCCTCTGAACAGTGTTTTGTGGCCGGCTTCCTCAATGGCATGTGCAGAGGTATTGTTATTCTAGTAGGATCATTTGATTCAGTGGACCAGGTAGGCTCTGCTGTTGGAACTCTTGGTGTATGTGTGTTAATATAATGTCCCCACCAGTAGATTAGAGGGTGATGTTGTTGAGCCCTCATACACATCCAAAGGTGTGTGTGGTAGGAGCTCTGAGTCAGTTAAATGGGAATAAAACTCAGATTCTCACTTAGGCTTATGATTAAGAAAAAGGACCGTGAGGGAAACGGCATTTTCTTATGAACAAAAACTTGTCAAAATCATGTGAACCATAAAGATTGGTTAATTTTTAGGCCATCATTAATTTTTTTGACCTGGCAAATTATTTCTCATATCTTAAGAAAAAGCATTTATGAAAAAGATTTAATAGGCTGTTTCGACTCTGTTTACTTATTCTTTCTATCCCACTTGATTTTATTCCCTGTGTTTTTCATTTATAATCGTGGGTAAATATTTTCTGTAGTTTCTTACATGTTCTTGGGAATATTTTCTTTGTTGCACATCTGAAATTATAGGTCCCTCTTAGGCTCTAAATTTTACAGTGACCTTTTTCTCTTTTTGATGCAACTATAGCAAGAAATATTACAGACCTTGAACTAACATCTTATTTAGTATCTCCTACAGAAGGCCAGAAAGCTAGAAGTGCTGTGTTTCTTCCGAGTATAAACCCCATCTGTTCCTTAACAGCAGAAAAACTTCAGTGGAGGAGACCAGAACAAATTTTATATGATTTGTTTTTTAAATTGAGGCTTAAGCAGAAGGGTTTGTACAGACATCTTAGATGAAGGTTTGTTTTATGGGGAAGGGGTGAGGGGAATGATGTTTGCTATGTCAATAAACAAGTGCTTTCTCATTCATCGTTCTCTGGGCCAGAGCCCTGACATTCTTCCTTCCATTAGAAGGCACTGATATCCAGTGGGCCAGTTGCCCTAAGATGTCTCCTGAAAGGAAAATCCTGCTTGAAATCTGGTTTGTCCACGGCTTTAATCACTACTCTGCAAAATTCCTCAATCTTGTAATGCCTCAGGGGCTTGCTTTTTCTTTAGATAATGGCTCTATCATTGCTCATACCCTGATGCTATCAGCATGTGTCATTGGCAAAATAGCATTCTCTGCCAAAGCTTTCCAACCTTTTGCTCCATACTCGCTTTGTTAGCAGGAAAAGCCTGCTGCCCGGAGTCAGAGTCAATCAGAGGCCTGTTCATGTGGTGCTCAGAACTTACCCCTTTCCCTTTTATCTTTTCTTTAAACCTTTGCCTCTAAATCTGCCAGAGAAATGTGGCTTAATAGGAATCGTGTCAACTTGTTTGGGTCAAAAGTTAAATCCTGTTTTAGAGACTTTGCAAAGAGTGAGGTTCATGGCATCAGTGTTCGCCAACTTCTTTTTCATTTTATCCAGAAGAAAGGTCAGCTTATTACATAAGAAACTGATCATCAGGAAAAGCAAACAAGCAATGCAAAACCAAGTATTCTGCAAGGGAACATAGTGTGTGCAATGCATTGTAACCAGATATGCATATTCCTTTCTGCTCCTCCCTTTGGTGTTTCTTCTTTCACTTTAAGATAATCATAGACTTTAAGTAAATGGAGAAACTACAAAGATCATCTGGCTTTACGGTTTGCCTGTTGGGCTGGCTGGATCCACCCAAGGGCTTAAGGGCCGCAGAGATGCAGGCAGATATAGAGGTCCCATAGTGAAGATCATAGGTCCTAGAGCCAGGCTGCTGCTCTCACGTCAAGCAATGTGGACTTCTCCATTCGAAGAAAACGAAGTCCCTGCTCACTGCCCCCACTCCCAGCACACTTGTCTCTGCCCAGTTTAGGATGAATCTTTCCAGTCCTCTCTCTGTATTTATATGCATACATCATCTATGACCATATATATATATATATTAAATATACACCTGCAGAACTTGCTTTTTTGACTCAATCTCTTTCCAATCTTCTTGTATTCATGACCCTAATTTTTTTCTTTCTTTTTTTTATTTTTTGAGTTGAGGTCTCACTCCATCCCCCAGGCTGGAGTACAGAAGCACTATCAGGGCTCACCACAGCCTTGACTTCCTGGGCTTAGGTGATCCTTCGGCCTCAGCCTCCTGAGTAGCTATAGGTGTGGTACCACTCCTAGCTAATTTTTTTATGTTGCCTAGCTAGACTGGCCTCAAACTCCTAGGTCTAAGCAATCTTCTCACCTCAGCCTCCCAAAGTGCTGGGATTGCAGGTGTGAGTCACCACACCAGGTCTCATGGTCCTGATATTATAACCTGAGTCTTCACATCCATTCAACCTATCCCCAGCAAAAAAAAGTTGGTCTCAAGCCCTCTGGAAGCTTCTCCAAGGATGTAGGCTCAAGTGAAAATACTGAGAGATATAATCAGGTCTGGATCTAGGGTTTCCAACCTCCCTTTGCTTTCCTACTAAATTATGTTATTTCTTCATCTTTATACTTTTTTAAGTGGGGACCAGAAAGCCCCTTTCCCCAAAGTGTTAAATCTAGGGTAAAGGTATCTGATCTCATTGCTGACCTTGGCAATTCAAGGTTATAAAATGTTGGTGTATCTTTTGAGGTGTTAAGGTCTACACCATCTCTCCTTTGTTTCCACATTGGCTGAACTGGGGCAAGGACGATTGGAAATGTGGGGAGAAGGGAGTCCTTGGGGGTCATCACCAAGGTGGGGAAGGTCCTTGGTGTGCAAGAAGGAGCCAAGGATGATAAATGTCCTGTGGTGCTTAAGGCAGGCTTTCAAACAGGAATGTCCTGTGTTGGGCCCTAAATGCTTTTGGCACCCTGTGAAGGAAACTCACAACCCACACAGCACCCAGAGAGGGTGAGAATTGACTTGAGTGGACAATGGGGGCCTCATCACCAGCCACAGGGCCTGGAACATACAGGATGGTGGCAGGAGAAGGACCGGCATGGAATGTGAGGACAGGGACTGAGATGCAGAAGCAGGCATTACTCAGGGTCCTGTTTGCACTGGAGTCAATTCACCAATGAAAATGGGAGGGCAAGAACTTGAAGGGACGGCAGGTCCAGAGATCAGCAGGGTCAAGAAGAGGTGTCATCCAAAATTAGATGGAACTACGTGAAAAGAACATAAACTCTTTTCTCCAGTTATTGAATGACTTGCCAAATATGTTTTCAGTTGAAATGCCTTGTGAGAGGGCACAGATTTGGTCTTTCTGGTACCACCCCCCGAACAATATACTTACAGAAAGACTTAGGTCACAGCTAAGTATTCTCCTTATGGAAAAACAATGTAGTTACATAAAAGACAAATGAGTTGAGGCTCCAACTTACAGATTGTTGAATGTTCCTATTGTCCAGGCGGGTTGGGACTGTTGACCAGTTGTGCCAAGTCTGAACAAGCTCCCCACTGTGCTGGGAGGGAGGAAGAATCTCATCCACCCACCGCTGAGTGTGCTGGAGAAAACAGCCTAGAGCTCTGCATTGTGGCTTTCAGGAGTCAAAGGGTCATGCGAGGAATCTTTCTGTGGATTCATAGATAGCAAAGCGGGTGGGCCAAGTTTCCATTTGGGGCCTCTGACTCTTGGAAAAGGCCAGTGTCTTTAAGCCCAGGCAAACTGGAAATGTGGGGCATAGGTGAGAGAATCTAGGTAGCGGCTGTTTTCCTATCATGCTTCTTTCTCATTTCTTGTTTCTTTGGTAGAAAAAAACACAGTGCGTTCCCTTGCCCACACATTAATTTTTAGAATGCCTGTATTCTTTTCTCAGGCTGGGATTTCTTTCACAACCACCTTATTTTTTATTTCCATTGTGACTCAGGAAGTCAAGCTTTGTTTGATATTTTAGACAATTATAAATGCTGTTTGTTGTCAGTAGAGCAAAGTCTTGTCTGACGTAATCCTGATGATAGAATGTGTCCCCAGAAGTGGCAGGCTAGACCAGAGGTAGGCAGACCATAGACAGGAGTTCAAACCCGGCCCCCTGTCTGGATTATTTATGTTGGTAAATAAAGTGTTATACCCACTGGTTTATGTATGATCCATGTTGCTTTTGTGGTACAGTGCCAGACTTAGGCAATGGCAACAAAGACAGAAATGCCTGCAAAACCTAAAATATTTACTACTTGAACTTTTACATGAAAAGTTCATGACCCTTGGGCTACACAGGCAGCTCATTTCTGCCAGTGAAATCATATACATTCTTTAACTTTCCTTCCAAGATTGAAGTTATTCTACTGAGGCCAATAAAAGGAAAGGGGTAAGAGAGAATGTCAGAAAAAATAAAGTCATATGTGAAAGATAAAAATTTAAATTTCCCTTGCTTTTGTAAAATAAAAATGCCCAGATAAAGTATCAGGAAAGTTCTTGGTATTTGCATGGAATCCTGCCTGGAGTTTCATGTTACTTTGACACAAGGTCCATGGCTGTTACCTGATGCTTAGGATGAAGCACTGTTTCTGTCCCCAGGCAAACTTAACCCTTTGCCCACGGATGTCCCCTCTGAGGGGGACATCATACATCTAGCAGACCACTTGGATGTCCCCTCTTAGAAGACATAAAGAGATTACTGGTTATTATACAGGACAAACTTATACCAGTGCAAATTTTTTAAAGTATGTTTCCTTGACGTTTTCCATTTGAAAACAATGAAAAACCCATGTCCCATTTGAGATATATCAAGCTTTTTTTCATCAGCTGAGAAGTGATTTTCAGGAATCATGAGTATGTCCCTCCACCTTGTCTTCAAATAACAAACTGGATAATAAATTGCACTTTTTTTTTTTGAGTTGGAGTCTCACTCCGTCGCCCTGGCTAGAGTGCAGTGGCACACTCACAGGCACTACCCCAGCGTCGACCTTCTGAGCTCAGGCAATCCTTCCACCTCAGCCTTCCAAGTAGCTGGAACTACGGGCGCACGCTACCATGCCCAGCTAATTTTTGATTTATTGTAGAGATGAGTTGCCCAGACTGGTCTCGAACCCACAGGCTCAGGCAATCCACTCACTTTGGCCTCCCAAAGTGCTGAGATTACAGGCTGAGCCGCCGAGCCCGGCCAAATTACATGTTATTAATGTGAGAGGAAGAAAACAAGACTGCGTTGTCTGCTCAAATAGAAAAACACCAAGTGGAAGATATCAAACAAATTACTATTGCACAATATGTGTCAATGAACTTGCAGTGTGTGTCAGTGACTATTTCACATATTCCCACGTTAGGAAAATATAAAAAATTTTTATTTTTTGTCATAAATTCCTCAATGTTCAAAATTCCATTATAAAACAAATATCATTACAATGAAATAATTTATTCTAACACTATACTATCTTAAAGTGGTTCAGTTTCCACTATTTTGTAAAGTGCAGTTGAGTTGCTGGAAGGTAATCATGAGATGTCTCTGAGTATAAAGGGTTACGTTTCCAGTAGAAAGGTGACTAATCCAGCCAACACTGAGGGACCAGTGGTACATACTGGGGAGTAGACACTGTGAGGAACGGCTGGTGCCTGAGTGGAGGCACTTGCAGACTATTTGGGGCATGGTGTACAGAAATTGAATTCCCAAGATATCAGCAAACAGGAAAAAAGTTGTACAGACTTTTTCAGTTGTCACAAGGGGGCAAGATCAGTAGGAATTGGAGTCATTAGGGAATGTCTCATGGAAAAGGTTATTCTAGTGGCCATTTACAGAGAGAGTCTGCTAAGGGGCTGAGCACTTTTAGGTGTGTTATGTACACAGGCTTAATTTCATCCTTGCAACAAATAACCTATGGTTCAATTATAATCTCCAGTTCATACAGTTGACCAATCTCAGACTCTGAGGTATTAAGTGACTTGCTCAAAGACACGCCTTGAACAAGGAAAAAACTTGGTGGGTCCTCGCTGACAGCTGGCATTCAGAGAAAGGAAATTCTTGTTCTAACTAAAAAACAATAAGGACAAATGTAATAGTATGGCCATGGGAGGTATCCTCAGGAAACGGTCTTATCTGGAGACATTTGATTTCATCAGACTGTGGAAAGCCTTAAATGACAGGCCATTGAGAGCAGACTTTGTTCAATGGGTAGAGGAAGTTGAGAGGAGGAGAGGGAAGGATATAGAGAAAGCAGGAAAACTGGGCACGATGGCTCACGTCTGTAAACCTAGCACTTTGAGAGGCTGAGGCAAGAGGATTTCTTGAGCCCGGGAGTTCAACACCAGCCTAGGCAACATAGTGAGACCTCATCTCATAATTTTTTTTAATGAGTCAGGCATGGTGGCACGTGCCTGTAGTCCCAGCTACTCGGGAGACTGAGGTGGAAGGATCGCGTGAGCCCAGGAGACGGAGGCAAGCAGGAAAGTTAGGTCTGATAAATAGGTGCATAGAATGTTTCCCACTCTGGCTATGACTTGCTAGTGTTTTTCTCTGGGCCTCAACATCTTTAAAATTGATATAATATCCTTAGTTTACCTACCTCTTAGGAATCATATTTTAAATGATAAGAAAACTTAGTAAAAATAGATGAAACCTATTGACCACAGCACAGAGAGTGCACTTATAGGTGAATGTAGAATTCTAACGACTCATTAAAGTTATTATCTCTATTTTTTTTTTTTTTGAGTTGGAGTCTCACTCTGTCGCCCAGACTGGAGTGCAGCGGCCGCTCCCGGCCACTGCAGCCTCGACCTGCTGGGCTCCGGCGATCCTTCTGCCTCAGCCTTCCAAGTACCTGGAACTACAGGCGCGCACTGCCACACCCAGCTAACTTTTGATTTATTGTAGAGATGAGGTCTCGCCAAGTTGCCCAGGCAGGTCTTATTATCTCATTTTTAAAATGCTATTTGTCCTCTCCACGATTTGCCCATCTTAAGGATTAGGTAACAACTTTTTCTATATTCACTCTCCTGTCCAAGAGAAAGTTTTTGATTCTCTGCCAAATAATCCCATTTCTTAAAGCATCACTGTGCTCCAGGTCACCTAGACTCTGACCCCTTTCTCATAGGAGAGGAGAAACCCCATTGGACCTCAGCGACAGCCTGCATAGCCGGTTTGTAGTTTTTCAGATCCCAGTGGATGTGAGAGATATTTGGAGAATCTCTGTTATTAAGCCAGTGTCCATGAAGTTTTAAATTGTCAGATGTGACTTGACCTTTCTGCTGCAGCCACTGAAAATATTCTTGGAGGGTCTTTTTACTAGATCATAAATGGGGGCCTTTTCGTGCTTCCTCCCGGGTAACCCCAGGAGAAGCAATTCTGGAAAGTCACCAGGCAGGGAAGGAGACACATGAACAGAGAAGCTTTGACAGGTCCTAGCCTCGGCTTGAAATCAAAACCTGATGCATTTTAGTGTACTCTTTTGGTGCCCTTCCAGAGAGAGTTCAGGACTGAACTTTTCAGTGATGAACGGCTATCCAGTCATCTGTGAAATTTGACAATTTGCTTTTCAGTTAGGAAAAAGAAATGGTCAGTTCAGCTGATCTGGCCGTTGCCTTCTGGAGAAAGTAGAAGCTTTGCTGGCCCTTTGGAATTCTCTCCCAGGCCAGATAATGAGCGAGGCTTATCTGACTTTCTGCCTTTTTTTTCCCTTTGAGTATAAGTCCCCTTCTGCCACCCAGGCTGCAATATAGTGGCACCATCATGGCTCACCACAGCCTTGACCTCCTGGGCTCAGGTGATCCTTCTGCCTCAGCCCTCCCAGGTAGTCGGAACTATATAGGTACATGCCACCACACCCACCTAATGTTTTATTTTTTTGCAGAGACATAGTCTCACTATGTTGCTTAGGCTGGTCTCGAACTCCTGGGCTCAAGTAATCCTCCTGCATCAGCCTCCCAAAGTGCTGGGATTATAGGTGTGAGCCACCATGCCTGGCAAAGCTTATCTGCCTTTTAAGTCCTACAGTGCTAGGCCAGTGTTTCCCCTTGAAGATGGCTGTGACAGAATGAGAGCAAGACATGCCTTTAGCAATGAAATAAAGGAAAAATTCTCTCTCAGATTAAAAATAAATTCAGTGTCCGCACCCATCCCTTGTCCCAAGCATGAATTCAATAGAAACCTATTTGGGACTGAGCTAAAGTGTACCTTTGCACTTACTGTGGAAAGGAAATAATTTTCTTTTTTTTTTTTTTTGAGTTGAAGTCTCACTCTGTCGCCCAGACTGGAGTGCAGTGGCCACTCCCAGCCACCACAGCCTCAACCTGCTGGGCTCCAGCAATCCTTCCGCCCCAGCCTTCCAAGTAGCTGGAACTACAGGCGCACGCTACCACGCCCGGCTAATTTTTTTGATTTATTGTAGAGACGCGGTCTTGCCAAGTTGCCCAGGCAGGTCTCGAACCCGTGGGCTCAGGCAATCCACTCACCCCCGCCTCCCAAAGCGCGGGATTACAGGCTGAGCCACCGAGCCCAGCCAGAAATAATTTTCTAAGCAGACTAAAAGCACATAGACTATCTGTCTTCCTCTTTATCTGCCTCAGGCCCAAGACATGGGGTGAGTAGGCCCAGAAGGTGGTTTGCTGTGCCACCTTCTGCTCACACTGACCGCTGGCCTTTGGGACAGGGACAAAGCAGCCTCATTCGTCTAATACAAATGGCATCATTTGTCCCTTTGTTAACACAGGTCCTTAGGCTTGTGCATCAGCCTATGTTGGCGAACTTCCAAAGTCATGATTCTGTTCCAGCTCCACCTTTCTCTCTCTCTCTCTCTCTCTCTCTCTCTCACACACACACACACACACACACACGCACACACACACACACACACAGTTAACATACACACACACATTAACATACACACACATTAACATACACACACATTAACATACACATGGAAGGCAGAAACACCTGAGAAAATTACACAGTTGATATTCCTCAAAATGGGGTCTAGTGACCCTCAATGTCAGTATCTCCTGGAAGCTTGTAAGAAATAAAAATTCTTGGGCCCCACCGAGGCCTACTGAATCAGAATCTAGGGCATGGTGGGAGGAGAGTAGAGGCAATCTGTACTCTGTGACCCCTCCAGGTGATTTGGATGCATGCCCAAGTTTAAGAGGCTAGGACCCAGATGACCCAGTAGCTTTTTTAGCTCTCTGGAAGATGACGGAATTTTACCCAATGATATGTAAATCCATTTCTAAAATCTAAGCAATATAAACTCTTTAGGTATAGCATTGTCTCAGCTCTTCTTGTTCTCAGACATTGATGAATGTAGTGGTTTTCCCAATTATTATTATTTTCATTATTTCTCTTGGGTATCACTAGATATTCCATTAAGAAAAGATCCCATGGTCAAATGAGGTTGGGTGAGTGGTTAAAAACAGTGTGAAACAAGGTTTTTCTGGCAGAACTCCTGAGTATTTAATCTTCACAAAGGGGATACAGAGTTTCCCAAATTAACTTAATCATGGAATATTTTTCTCAAGGAGAACATAGCACAGAATTAGTGGTCTAGGATCACAACTAAAGTTATCCACAGTTTGCCTAAGCTGCTTTCTGATTCAGTATGAGAATACTCCCCAAAACAGGAAAATTGAAACATAGCTAAAGTGCTTGGAAAGAAATAATGTTTTTCTTTAAAAAAAAAAAAAAAAACAAACCTAACTTTTGAAATCCTAAGCTTTAGTTTTAAAAACTCAAGGCACCACGAAAATGATATGTTTTCAAACCTTAAAGGTTGAGGAATGAAATAGTCTAAACTTCAAATTTTTTAGTAGTCATGATATTGCTGGCAAATACATAAAAACAAACATAAGACCATGGCCACTTTTTTTTCCTTTCTCCAATGGAAATGTGATAAAGCAATACTTAGGGCAGGAGACCACCAGATACTTGCAGGGACATACAAAGTAATGATAAAAACTATTTATTGAATGCTGACTATAGATCAGATGCTCTTTTAGGCACTTTATAAATGTTATTTTACCCTGTAGGCAATCCTATGAGGTAGGTATAATCGATGACCCTTTTTACAGATGTGGAAGGCATGACTCAGTTTCCTAATTGCCCAGGATCACGCAGGTGGGGTGAGGAAGAAGGCAGAATTTACGCTCAGTCCATCACAATGCTGTATGCCTCAAACTTGCCACTCAAGAACTTGGAATGTAGTTGGAGGTCAAAGGCAAGAAAAAGATAAACTAGCAATACAAGGCAGGACACGATGAGGGTCAAGTGCTCCGTGCAGACTACAGACACATCCCTCTGGGTTGAGAAGATGGAGGTGTCATGAGCAGCTCTCAGGACCTTCCATATAACTGCTTCTGGAAAATACTCCATTAGAAAGTCTTTCAGATTGGGCTTGGTGGCTCACATCTGTAATCCCAGCACTTTGGGAGATCAAGGCAGGAAAATCGCTTGAGACCAGAAGTTCGAGATCAGTCTGGGCAACATAGTGAGGTCTCATCTCTACAAAAAAAATAAAAAATGTTAGCCAGGTGTGGTGTTGTATGTCTAGAGTCCCAGCTACTTGGAAGGCTGAGGCAGTATTACCTGAGCCCGGGAGGTTAAGGCTGCAGTGAGCTGTGATTGTGCCACTGTACTCCAGCCTGGGTGACAGAGGGAGACCCCCAACTCAAAAAAGAAAGAAAGCCTTTCAGAGACAAATCACAGCTACTGACCCAAGAAGAGTTTATAAAGATACTATGAGAGCATGAATCTGTTGTGCTTTGCCACAGTTGACATTGCCCTTTAAGTGGATTATTTTCTTTTATAAAGCTATGTCAATGTCTTTTGCATACCTATACTGAAATGAGGCTGCGGCCTCATTCCGGAAAGACTGTTGAATTCCAATTGCAAATTAACCCTATGTCTAATGCTAAGAAAGGAAAAGTGGTTTAAGGCGTGCCTCTGCCCTGGAGTCCACAATCTAACCAGGATTTGTTTTCTTTTCATTAATTTATTCCCACCTTTTCCCAGAATGGACTGAAGGCCAGTGGTAAGATGTGTGTACAGGCCTTTTGTTACTCAAACACTACCAATACTGTGAAATGTCAAGTGTTGATATAAAAATGATTTGATCACCTGAGATTTGGGACTCTAAGCCAGGGTTCAGCGACACAGCCATTGTGATAAATAATCTCGGTCACAGCTATTGGCTAAGAACAGTGATTTTTACTCTGTACCACGTGTGACTTTACCCTGTGCCATTTGACTCTGTGAGAGGCTGAGACTGAAACTTGAATGGCTCCCAGCATCCTTCTGACATTTTATGAGCCTATAGGCTTGCAGTGCTGGGAGTGGTTACCCACAAGTTAGATTCTACTTAGTTTGAGAGAAACTAGATGCTTAGAATTCCTGTGACTTCTTTCAGAATTAGTTGTCTTTTGATCAAGTTTATTGCATTTCACTAAGTATTTACTGTTCTGTTTTGTGATGAGATAGTGTTCGTTAAGAGTTGCTTGTTTGTGCTATATATCCTGCCAGATGGCTCATGTTATCAGGATGTAACTAGAATTGTCTACACTGACATGGTCTGCAAGGAAGTCCTAGTAAGGGGGCAGCAGAGGCAGGACGGAGGCTAAGAGCCTAGACTCTGGAGTTGCAAAGTGCTCAGTCACAATCCTAGCACAACCTTTCCCTTGTTATGAGACTTGGGACCTGTTATGTAATCTCTCAGCTCCCACATCTGTGAAATAGTGATTGGTGTAACACCTATCCCACAGGGCTATTGTGAGGGTTACGTGAGGTAACATGTGTAAAACACTTCTATAATGCCTGGCACACAGTGTTCGATCAAGCGTTAGCTGTTAATTTTTTAATTATTATTTGACTATGGTTGTTCAGAAGGAGTTAGCGGGAGTTGAGATCATGCATGTGCTGGAGGATGCTGCTGTAGTCTCTACATGAGCCGCTGGTAAATTGTCATTGATGGATGACACGTTCCCATTTTAACAGTGAATGAAGATTCTAGACGCCAAGTCTTGTCACTGAGGTTTGGGATCAAGTAAAATCAGCTAACATTGCTGTTTCCCTTCTAGCCTGTGACTGTGACCCCAGGGGCATTGAGACACCACAGTGTGACCAATCCACCGGCCAGTGTGTCTGCGTGGAGGGTGTCGAGGGTCCACGCTGTGACAAGTGCACGCGAGGGTACTCGGGAGTCTTCCCTGACTGCACACCCTGCCACCAGTGCTTTGCTCTCTGGGATGTGATCATTGCCGAGTTGACCAACAGGACCCACAAATTCCTGGAGAAAGCCAAGGCCTTGAAGATCAGTGGTGTGATCGGGCCTTACCGGGAGACTATGAACTTGGTGGAGAAGAAAGTGAACGAGATAAAAGACATCCTGGCACAGAGCCCAGCAGCAGAGCCACTGAAAAACATTGGGATTCTCTTTGAGGAAGCAGAGTAAGTAATTAATGAGCCGGAGTGGCAACTCAGTGTTTTTCAACTTTATGAATAAACAGCAAAGATTTCGTGGCATGGTGTTTCTATCAGAAGACTTGGTGAGTCCTGTGAGTGAAAATAGATTCTGGGCTATTTACTTTCCAGCAGTCTACAGGGGGCACTTGGGTGAGTGGACGCTGGTACACTGGTGGGAACCAGCTTCTGGAGGCTGCAGTATAGAAAGCGCAAGTGCTCTAACCAGCACTCCTCCTGCAAATAATGCTCTAAGGCAGCAGAATGGGAGAAACACTGGATTTGGTAGACAAAGAGCCATCCTTGAGTCTCAGCTCTGCCATGTGCTGGCTTAGGAACCTGGATGACTCGCTTAATGCCTGAGCCTCTATTTCTCTACTGCAGAGGAGGGTGGGATAATAATATTTGCCTTTATCTTATGGAGTAACAAAAGGGTTGATCTATGAAATGATAATGTGGTTGCAAAAAGGATTGTAAATATAAATTATTGTGAGTATTGCTACTACTAGGGGAATTCTGTTACCACAATTAAGACTCCTTATTTCAAATTATTTCCACTGATCAGCCATTGGTCCACCAGATCAGTGCTTCATCCATCTAATGATAACTTCTCTACAATAAAAAAACCCTTGTCCTGGCCCTTCCCTGGGTAATCATCCCTCTGATCAGATAGTGTTTATTTTGTTAGTGGAAGCCTAGAGTGATGCTGTACTCCTCAGGGATAATTTTTTTTTTTTACCTTTTCTCCTGGCCTCATCTCTCCTGCCCCCAAACATCCCAATTATTTTTGCCAAAAGTGACCCCAAAAAACAGCACAGTAAGGCCTAAGAGCTGAAGGACAAAACAGAAAATGGTCTGAAGCACTTGCTTTTCCCCAGACACTGTGGTTTTTTATTGCAGACTCGCCGTCTAGGCCTGAGCAAGGGCCTTCATAGCTAAATACTGTACACTAATAAGGTGATTTTACATTATGAAATTACAGTCACACTTTTGGCATGTATTGGAACCTTAATCAGCATTAAAGGAGCTTTTTATCTCATACTGTGCATGAGAAGCAGGAAGAAGACAGCTGGTATTATCTCAAGGGACTTAAAGAAGGCCTTTCCTAGACCTTCAAGATTTAAAGTAACTGGTCCCTTGATTTCAAGTGTCAGTTTTTATGCCCAAGACCATGTGGTTGACCAGGGTGCTAGCAAATGTCTGATGTGGGGTGATAATGCATTTAATGAGGTCTTTTACCTCATTAAAAAGACTAAGCCTCCTAATGTGCAGCGATCACAAGTTCTGGAAGGCTGTGGTCTGAGTATAAGCCCTTCAAGGAAACAATTCTTGGCGTGGGTCTCATGCACCTCTGGGAGAAGGAGAAAAATCTGGTGTCCTTTGAGAGCCTGCCAGAAGAGAGATTACATTCCTGAAAGAGCTCTGTTTCCACTCTCACTATTCATTTAACTCAATGGATTGTAATCAGCACAGGAATACTAGTCAAAACACTAACTATCCAAGGATGCACATTTTAGGAACCAAAGTGGCCATCTTTATTTACTTATTTTTTAATTTTAAAGATGTGGGGTACAATTCAGGGTTAGGTATACAACTGTTTATTAAAGTGGCCATATTTTAAAATACATGATGTTAGATTTTTTTTTAAACTATACCATTTTATGAGACCTGAGAAGAAATGAAAACTTTCCGTGAGTCAACTGATTAATAAAAGCAAAGCACTGAAAAAAGACTGTATATTATCCTCAGGGAGAAAAAGTCATTGGGTTTATAAAATGTCATTTAATCCACCAAATCAAATTATCCCTTAAAGTACTTTTTCTTTGAGCTGAGTCATGATTTTATCTCAGTCTTACATATCATTTTTCTAATGATCCCCAACCTTTCAGAATCTTTACATTTTCCCAGTGTTTGTATACTATTATATACCTGAGAAGACAGTCATGTTCAATGAGTGAACCAGTAATACTCAGAGCTGAGGTCTTCTTTTCTTTGGGATACACATATTTCTTTGGGATACACATATTTCTTTCTCAGATACTACCTTCTTTCATATAAAAAAATATACAAGGGCTGTTGGTGGTAGAAGAGGGAGGCTGCTTTGATGGAATTTTGCTTAAACAGGGGGGTGGCTATGAAAGCTGGCATTGGCTGCTCTTATTGTCTTCATGGTGGGCTGTGGGGCTTACTCTCTGCAAGTTCCATCTTGAAGGAGATCCCTGAGGCTCAGAGAACATTTTTTGGCAGGAGGGAGGGGGCATAATTCTACACTGGAGTCATTTGTCTTTTGAGTTTTTGCTGTTGTAAGGGCTTGAAACTGCTCACATATGGAGCTGGGGCTCCATGCTCTGATCTGTTCTCATATTACATACATTGCACATGAATCTCTCAAATGGCCTGGCCACCACAACACAGATGAGTAGGGAAACCTCTGTTTTTCCTCAGTGTCTTTGAGGAAAGAAAATTGGTTAGATTTAATATAATCTTTTATGATAAGGAGAATAAAACCAGTACTCAGAAAGAGATGAATTGTTGCAAATGACTGAATTGGTTTGAAATTACAGAAAGTAGTGGATACAATTCTAGTAGAAAATGTAAAAATGAAACTGTAAAGCTCCCCCTCTGGCTTATTTTACATAGGTAAGCTTACCTTTCTCTCTACAGGAAACTAACCAAAGATGTTTCAGAAAAGATGGCTCAAATAGAAGTGAAATTATCTGACACAGCTTCCCAAAGCAACAGCACAGCCAAAGAACTGGATTCTCTACAGACAGAGGCAGAAAGCTTAGACAACACTGTGAAAGAACTTGCTGAACAATTGGAATTTATCAAAAACTCAGATATTCGGGGTGAGCATTTTTGTGCAGATATTTAGCTCTGGACAATGGATTTAACCATCTGTTTAACATTCTAATATAGCACTTTCCGAAAAAAAAAAAATCAGTGCCTTCTAATAATTCAGAAACTTGCTCACTGAGTCTCTGGCACAAATGAGGATTAAAGTTCCCATTTTACAAATGTGGGACTTGGGGCTCAGGGAAACTAAGAGATACAGCCAGGGTCCTATAAAGTGAGTGGCACCACTTGCATTAGAATGGTATCCATTTCCTGATTTTTTTTCCAGTGGCTTAACTAACTGGAAAAACCCTAGTCTTTTCTTGGAAAGAGGCTCTTTTTGAATAGTTGAGGTATTAAGTAGATACTTCTGCAAATCCTTGTACATTCAAAAATGTTGCTTAGTCAGGAAATAATTTCTGCAAATCCTTCATTTACTGATTATCACAGGCCATAGACGACCCTTCACAGAAAGCAAAAGAAACTAGAAATAAGTGAGATCACACTTTCTATCCTGTTTCATGCATGATTGCTTTTATTCCCTGACTAGGTCCCTAAAGCCAGAATGTATCATGCTATTTTTATGTACATAATACAATCATCCCTCAGTATCTGTGGGGAATTGGTTCCAGGACCCACCTCGGACACTAAAATCCACAGAGGCTCAAGTCCCTTACATGAAATACCATAGTATTTGCACATGACCTCTGCACAGCCCCTACTTTATTTATTTATTTATGTATTTATTTGGATAGGTTCTTACCATGTTGCTCAGTCTGGTCTAAAACTTGTGGACTCAAGCAATACTCCTGCCTCAGCTTCCCAATAAGCTGGAATTACAGTCTTGAGCCACTGTGTCCAGCATTACTTTTTTCCTTTCTTTTTTGAATTTTATTTTTATATTTCTTTTTCTTCTAGATTACTTATAATACCAAATACAATGTAAATTCCAAGTAAATAGTATAATACCTAATACAATGTAAATTCCAAGTAAATAGTATACTAGTATACTGTATACTATATAGTATACTGTATTGTTTAGGGAATGATAACAGGAAAAAAAAGTCTGGTCAGGCACAGTGGCTCAGCCTATAATCCCAGCATTTTGGGAGGCCAAGGCGAGAGGATTACTTGAGCCCAGGAGTTCAAAACCAGCCTAGGCAACATAGTGAGACCATGTCTCTACAAAAAAATTTAAAAATTAGCCAGATGTTGTGGTGCTCACGTGTAGTTCCAGCTACTTGGGAAGCTGAGGCAGAAGGATCACCTGAGCCCAGGAGGTTGAGGCTGTGGTGAACAGTGATCATGGCAGTGCACTCCAGCCTGGGCAAAAGAGTGAGACCCTGACTTTCAAAAAAAAGAAATCTTTATATATTCAGTACAGACACAACCATTCTTCTTTCCCCCCCCCCCGAATACTTTTTTCTGAGTTGGATGGTGTCTCACTTCATCACACAGGCTGGAGTGCAGTGGCACATTCACGGCCACTCCAGCATCCAACTACTGGGCTCTGGTGATCCTCCCGCCTCAGCCTTCCAAGTAGTCAGAACTACAGGTGCATGTTACTACGCCCAGCTAATTTTTTATTTATTGTAGAGATGAGGTAATGCCAAGTTGCCCGGGCTGGTCTCAAATCCACAGGCTCAGGTAATCCACTCGACTCGGCCTCCCAAAGTGCTGGGATTACAGGCTGAGCCTTCGAGTCCAGCCTTCCTGAATACTTTCAACCTACAGTTGATTGAATTCATAGATACGGAACCCACAAGAATGGAGAGCTGACTTCACTAGTCTTTTGAGCATATCTCAGTACATGACTGAGAAGAGGGAAAACCCATCTGGACATGTAATTTACAGGCTGCTTGACACCAGCTATTCAGAAAGAACTGAATGTTTGCTAGTGTACAGGAACATCTGCCGGTTTACTTTTTCATTAGTGACCAGATTCTGGCAGGGCTAGACCAGGTGCTGATGGGACAAAACATATTTATCAGTCATGAGAAGAAAACTATACTTCATAAATCTCTTTTTTGAATTTTAAAACTTACGATAAATTTAAGGCCAGAAGACACCACATCTGGGCACTAATTGAAGAAACCCAGCATGACAAGATTAACTGTGGGCAATTCCATTCCCACCCTAGGCGCCTTGGATAGCATCACCAAGTATTTCCAGATGTCTCTTGAGGCAGAGGAGAGGGTGAACGCCTCCACCACAGAACCCAACAGCACCGTGGAGCAGTCGGCTCTCACGAGAGACAGAGTCGAAGACTTGATGTTGGAGCGAGAGTCCCAGTTCAGGGAAAAGCAAGAGGAACAGGCTCGCCTTCTTGATGAACTGGCAGGCAAACTACAGAGCCTAGACCTTTCAGCTGCTGCCGAGATGGTGAGGTTTGGGGGTTTGGCCTCACTGCTGTGGTGCCTTCTGGGGAAAACAAAGCAAAATACCCTGCTTTGTCTTTAATATTATTCAGTCAGCAAATGAATCAGCAGGAGTGAAAATCCTAGGCTCATGTCTCTGTACCATGGTATGTGGTATCTACAACCAAGACAGATGAAAAACAGCATGTCAGCTAAGCAGTTTCCAGCCTTCCTTTCTTTCAGCTGTTTCTCTGTGGTACACAACCAAAGAATCATGTCTATTCTCCCATAACTCTTCTATCAATTCAGTGACATCTCAGTGAAACTTGATTCTTTTTATACTGTGGACACTGCTTTTTTTGTTGTTGTTGTTTTTGGAGACAGGGGTCTTGCTATTTTGCCCAGGTGCCTCAAACTCCTGTGCTCAAGTGATCCTCCCCCTTCAGCCTTCCTGAGTACTGAGGTAAAGGCATGTACCACCATGCCTGGCTCGGACATTTCTTTTTTACTTTGTTTTGATTTTGAAGTGTAAAATTCATCTCAGTGGAGGAATTCTGAATCATTCTAGAAAAGCCTTCCTTAAAAAATTAAAGAGAGCAAAATAATTTTTCTAGGGATGTTAGCTAAAATGCTCCTTTGTTCCAGTAACTTTACCTGGTGAAGATTAACCCCGAAACCAGCCTAGAAAGTAGATTCATCTCCAGGAAGCTTTTAAGAGCTACTCTGGAGCCAAATGAAATTGAATCGTGAGTTTAATGAAAATCAGGCAGAAGGCCAAAAAAAGCCAAACTGAACCTGTTTCTTTCTCCTGCTTCCTCAGTGTTTTTCATGGAAGGATACCCATTGGAGAGACTTTGGAGGGTACTTTGTATAAACTAAGGCCTGCGTTCTGTTAGCCTGGGAAACACAGAACAACAGTAAGAGAAGGGAGGTGTGCAGGAGACTGAAGAGCTCAGACTTCATCACAACTTTGTCTTGGTGATGAGCTCCCCATTTCTATCTTCCTCACATTCTCTGAAATAGACAAGAACACACTACCTGCATTATGTCATGACCAATTTTATTGATGCCTGCAAGGTTTTATATTCATTATCTTATGGAATTTTACAGCATCTAGGGGACATCATGAGCAAAATAGGTTTCCTCTCACCATTTGTCAAATGAAAAAGAAAGAAAAATGAAGACCTAGAGCAATGTACAAATTGCACTTAACAATAGGTAGAGTTGTTATATATGGACACGAAATGCCAATTTTCTAAATTTCTCCTTCGGGTGCTGATTCCTTCTTTACACACTAGTAAGAAATCAATCACTGCAAACTCTCTGTGACCCACAGTGAGAAGCAGCTAAGCATGCTAGAGGATTTTTGTTTTGTCACAGGAGGCATCTTGGAGTGGGGGTTCCTCTGACCTTATAGATGTGTGCTCTTCCCTGCACTTGTTTTGCCACCTGGCATCCGACCTAGGGCTGAGCCAGCTTCTTTCTCTTACTGTTTTTGTCTCTGTTGATTAGCCCATGAGAACTCTATAGGGCCGTCACTGCCATTTCCTTTGGTAAAGATAGATTTTTGTCCTTTTGTTTTAGGTACTTACTTTATCTTTGTAGATATTTGGCTAGAACCATGCTGGTTTTTTCATGTCTGTCCATCTATTGAAACAAAACAGATCTCCTAGTGTTTTGAGAGCATCCCAGAGGGTTTACGTTTCTCTCCTTGATTACGATTCATGTTCTTCTGCCGCTTGCAGAGTAAACTTTACTTTCTGAAACTTTTCATGTACTGTAAACCAGACGCATGAAAGACTGTTTTAGTTATTATTTGAGATGTCATGAGATTTCAGTTATCTTAACATTACTAGGCTAAAAAGTTTACTGTATTTATTCAAAAACTACTTTTTTAGTCCTTTAAAACAATGCTTTCCTTGTCTTATTTGGGAATATCCTGTTCACTGCTTTTCATGGCAGTCCATCCCTTGCCTCTTTTCTGCATGAGTTTCTTCTACAAAAGAATCACTCTGGATACTATTTGCTTCATGCTCAGTCTTTTCTATCACACAACACATTTCTAATTTCCCAACTGGCATTTGTATGCCATGACCAAGCAGTAAGGAAGGAGGCCTCTGTGCACATGTGATGGCTGTGGGAGATAGAAACTTGGAAAAGCTACATCCACCTTTGTTCCTCTGTTCATGCTGTGTTAACATATGGAATGTTCTCCCACTTCCCCTGCTCAAATTCCACCAGCCGCCAGATCTTTCCTCAGCTACAACTGTTGCATTCCTCCGCAGCCTCTCCTTTGTCTACTTACCCTCATACTTACTACATCTCGGGGGTGTCTTGGGGGACTTCTTATCTATTCTTGGCTATTTTATGTGGAGTGATTCTGTCTTCCTAACTGGAGAGGGAGTTCCTGGAAGGCTACATAAAGGGCCTTTTATGTCACCATATTTACCAGAGCACTTTTAACATGGTGCTGAGCCCAAAGAACATTCACAATACCTGTTTGCCAGTTTGATCTTAGAAAAAGAGAAACATTCTTTGACCCACATACAGGCAGAATTCAACTTGATACAGCAGATCATGTTTGCTCCCTGGGCAGAGCCCCTATGGTATTTTAACTCACTTGGGCAGAAGATATTGATGAGTACTAAACTTTGTTCTCTCAGATTAGCTTATTCCTAAGCTCTTTGCTCCTCTCTCTTGTCACCCAAACACTATGTTTTCAAGCATCCTTGCTGAGGACCACCTACATGTTCTCTGGGGCCACCCAGACCCTGCACAGCTGTTTTGCTACAGCAGACTCACGATGTGAACCTTTGTGCCTGATCCTTGGCTTATTGCAGACCTGTGGAACGCCTCCAGGGGCCTCCTGTTCCGAGACTGATTGTGGCGGCCCGAACTGCAGAACCAATGAAGGACAGAAGAAGTGTGGGGGGCCTGGCTGTGGTGGTCTGGTCACAGTTGCACACAGTGCCTGGCAGAAAGCCATGGACTTTGACCAAGATGTCCTGAGTGCCCTGGCTGAAGTGGAACAGCTCTCCAAGATGGTGATTCAGTGGGCAGCCTCGGGTCTTGTTACATGTGTTTGTTTGCTTTCAGTTGGGAACTGGAGGATCTGAGAGGGAGAAATCATTCTAAATGCTGACTAAAATGAAAAGGGCCTGTCACAATCAAGTATGAAAGTTTATGTTTCTGTGAGGTCAGAGAAAGAGATGGAAAGATTTTCTTCATAAAGAATGTGCTTTCTCCTCACAGGGGAATAACACGTGCTTTAGCACAAGACGTTCAAATCTTAGACTGATGATAATTTGAGAAAACCGCATTACTTATCATGACTCTGGGGTTATAATTACATCCAGCTGTACTACAAAAATTCTATACTAAGCAATTGAGCATTTATTCTTCTAAAGTGACACATACTTTTAACTGAAGAATTTATGGGGACACCTGAGAAAGAGACTAGGGAATATTTCACAGGCCATCAAATGTTATGTAGGAGTTAAAAACAACTTGAAATTTTAAATGCTAGCCCTATTTACATATGAATCTGTAGGCTGAATATGTCCAGTCTGTATAGGAGTACAGTACTTTGCTGAATGGGATAAAGTTGTTTCTCAGAAACATGATTTCAAATGCATAGTTTTTCAACATCATCTTTTGGACCATTTCTAATATTGTAGTTTGCTTTAGAAAAATTCTTCCATGTGTAACTCATTCTTCCCATTTAACAGGTCTCTGAAGCAAAACTGAGGGCAGATGAGGCAAAACAGAATGCTCAGGATGTTCTGTTGAAGACAAATGCTACGAAGGCAAAAGTAGACAAGAGCAACGAGGGTCTAAGAAATCTGATCAAGGAAATCAGAAACTTTTTAACCCGTAAGAAATTTTTTCATTATCACTTTACCTTTAGTTATTTATTTCTATGAGATTCTGTTTGAGAAGCCAGTACTCAAATCTGCATTTTTTATTAAATCAATTTCTGATAGTATATTGCATGACATTTCCAAATTAAGAAAAAGAAAAGTCCATCTTAAGAAATATTTTCATTTCTTGTTTTTCTTTTGGGTCAGGGTCTCATCCTGTCACCCAGGCTGGAGCGCAGTGGCACAATCAACAGCCTTGACCTTCTGGGCTCAGGCAGTCCTTCCACCTCAGCCTCCCGAGTAGCTGGAGGCTTTCTGTAGAGATGAGGTCTTGCCACAATGCCCAGGCTGTTTCTCCATTTCTTATGTGGCATATGTATGTCTGTCAAGTAACCTTCTCCAGTGTTGTGCAGATATAGACACACCTAATGGGTTACTCAAGTAGTAGTCAAAAATCAAACACTGTGAGAACTGAGTTTGGAATCTGTTAGAGATTACATGCAATGCCATCAGAACCTAAAGTGGAGTTTATCATTCCCCCAGAACTTTGTAATTCCATTATTTACAGTATATTCCATTTGTAGTTAAACAACTCTGTTCCTTAAGTGTTCTATTAAGAAAATCTCTAGAATTTGTGGTACAGATCACAAGTGTTGCTGGATAGTTCAAGTATTATCAGTAAGGATAGTTTTGAATACAAGTTACAGAAAACTCTCAATTGAAACAGACTAAATCAACAAGGATGTTTATTCTCCCACATCTAAGAAATCCAGTGGCAAGATAGCTTCATGTGTCTGGGACCTACGTACGTTTCATTTGTCTACTCTGCCATCTTAAGCACATCGGCTTTGTTTCAAGCTAGCTCCTCATGGTTACAAGGTGGCTGCAAAATTCCAGACTTCTCATTTAGACAGAATAACAATGGAAGAATAGAACATCTGTTCCTTTACTGTATCTCTTTAAAACCTTAGCCGGGTGTGGTGGCACATGCCTACACTTGGAAGGCTGAGGCAGAAGGATCACCTGAGCCCAGCAGGTCAAGGCTGCGGTGGCCATGAGCATGCCACTGCACTCCAGCCTGGGCAACAGAGTGAGACTCTGACTCAAAAAAAAAAAGGGGGGGGAGGAAACCTCCCCCAGAAGCCTTTCCCCATAAATCTCATTGGCCAAAAATAAGTCACATGCCAATGCATAAATGTCACTGGAAAATAAAAATGATTACAGTAATTGGCAGACTAATCAGGATTTAATGCTGAGTTGATCATTATACCTGACCTTAGAAGTCGATACGTGAAAAAATAAGTATTCTGTTATCAAGAAAGAAGGGGAAATGGCTAATAAAGAGTTGCAGTATTTGCTAAGGATATCTTAGGGAAAAGCCTATGGAAGCCAGCATTGAAGCACACATTTTCTTGTGAATAAGTCCACTGAGGTCCATTTTTATGTTGACAGTTTAGGGCACATACAAATAAGAATCTGACATATCTGAAGCTTAACCTCTTTGTCATTTTTTTCCCCACCATCCATATTTGACATTTGAAACTACTTGGCTTCGCTGGTAACACACTGTCCTGTTCGTCAACTTTTATTATTTTCTCCCTTTCTATAATTTCCTGAGTCTAGGTAATCTATAAGGAACATCAGCTCTCTGTATCTGCATTAACAATAGTTTCTAGCTATTCTTCCAGCCTCCCTTAAGATTTCATTGCCTTCAAGTCCCAGCCTCAAGCACTGGCCTTTATGGTGTCTGTCCCACAATCTGAACCATTCACTCCTCTAGACATTCACATAGCATGTGCTGCCCTTCCTGGCTCTCTATCTACAACTGTCCTTTCTTCTAAATCCTGCCATCCTTCAAAACCTGGTCAGTTCCTCACCCTCCATAAAGTCTTCCCTTACTAACTCAGCCTAAGGCAAATTCTAGTGGTGCTCATGGTCTTTTGTGTGTCTCATATCCCCCTCCCATTTAGACTAGAAACTCTCTCAACACAAAGTTAGTGTCTCAGTATAACCCTAGAGTGCTGTTCACAACTTAGTAGATGACCAGTAAGTGGCTGAATGGGTAAACCATCTATGGTTTTCACCTCTTTTGGGGGACATCTTCACTTTTCAGAGGACAGTGCTGATTTGGACAGCATTGAAGCAGTTGCTAATGAAGTATTGAAAATGGAAATGCCTAGCACCCCAGAGCAATTACAGACCTTGACAGAAGACATACGAGAACGAGTTGAAAGCCTTTCTCAAGTAGAGGTTATCCTCCAGCAAAGTGCTGCGGACATTGCCAGAGCTGAGATGTTGTTAGAAGAAGCTAAAAGAGCCAGGTATCTACAGACATGGCATCTAAGGGGCTTATTTTGTGTACCTTGCATGGAGTTAGAGTATTTCTTTAGCCAATGAGATTTCTAAGAATGACCCTTGTGAGTGTCTGGTCATTTCAGGAAGGGTATTCTTATTTTTTTGAGTCGGAGTCTCACTCTGTCACCCAGGATGGAGTGCAGTGGCACCATCATGGCTCACAACATCCTTGACATTCTGGGCTCAGGCATCCTTCTGCTTTAGCCTCCCGAGTAGTTGGGACTGGAGGCATGCACTACCACACCCGGCTAATTTATTTTATTTTATTTTTTGTGTAGAGACGAGGTCTCACTATGTTGCTCAGGCTGGTCTCGAACGCATGGGCTCAAGGAATTCTTCCTCCTTGGCCTCCCAAGTGCTGGGATTACAGGCATGGGCCACTGCTCCTAGCCGACAATGGGGGAGGGGGAGGTATTCTGTAAGAGAAGTGATCTTTTCTGAAAATACTTTTTTCATGTTCACAAACAATATATTGTCTTATATCTTTCTTTCACTCAGTAAAAGTGCAACAGATGTTAAAGTCACTGCGGATATGGTAAAGGAAGCTCTGGAAGAAGCAGAAAAGGCCCAGATTGCAGCAGAGAAGGCAATTAAACAAGCAGATGAAGACATCCAAGGAACCCAGAATCTCCTAACTTCGGTAAGATATTACAATCATTATTATGTGTAGGAGAAAACATCCATGTATACTCTTATCAGAAATGTGCATCTGATAGTTATCTATGAACAAAAATTCTTACAACTCAACATTAAAGAATTCCTTTAATTTTAATCTAAACTACTCCCATAGCAAGAATGCTAAAAGTGAGTGGATATATATTTTCAAGGAAAAAAAAAGGACTGAAGACACTAGACCATTAAACCCCCTCTCATTTTCTTGCCCACAAAAAGTCAAAAAAAAAACCTAGCATATATTCTGTTGCAGGAACTAGCATATATTCTCTTCAGTAGTATGAAATGTAATACTAATATCAAAATCCAGTTTTAGAAAACTGTCTGTTTTCTCAAAACTGACCGTTGTCTCAAGATTTTGGTCATTAGTCACAAAAATTTTACTATACAATAGTTTTGAAAACCACTGGAGAGCAGTGAATCTGTTTCTAAAGCCTAATTTTTAGGGGAGCATAATAGAGATCTTATAGCTAAACAATCTGCTTAGAGACTACCAGAGATTTTAAAGGCACTCGTTAGGGAGAGGATTTTTCATAGGGATTTTGTGTTTTTATTCTAAAAATCCTCTTAATCTCTTAGAAGAAGTAAAGCAAACATAATTCTATTTTATTCGTTCTTTTAAAAAGTTAAGTAATTTTTTTCCCTCTTATTTTAGGAAAGCTTACCTTTAAAAAAATGAAGAAAACTGATGACTCATCCAATCCCTAAACATGTTGTCAGAATATACTTTAAAATTAGATGCTCCCCGTACCCAGCACCGTAAGCCTTCTCAGGTGAACCTTCCTTATGTTTAAACCCCGGAAGATAGTTTTCAACATGCTTTTCCACCATTAGTTAGCTGATACAAACCTTCCCTTGTTCTACTGCTGTCAGTGAAATGAAGCCTAATAATTTGTTTAGTCATTTTTCTCTAAATTTTGAGTATTAGAAAAATTAAGTTTCCCCATCAAGCTAAGTTGTAACTTTAAATATTTTGACTTTTGGGCAACCCCCTCGGGTCCCCTCCCACTGTGGGTGATTTTTTGTCCTCTCAATAAATTCTGCTTTCAAAGAAAAAATTTTTGACTTTTCTGTCTCTGGGTTTTCAAATTTGTCAGTGTACTATTAACATTTTAGTGAACCTTATTTCAGTAACTTTAAAAATTACTGTTTTGAAAGCCAGAAACAGTGATATGTGCCTGTAGGCCCAGCTACTCAGGAGGCTGAGGTAGGAGGATCACTTGAAGCCAGGAGTTC
>CAUYQG010183407.1:0-76055 GCA_963574415.1 Tarsius wallacei
GTTGAGGAACAACCATGTTAGAACCGCTTGGAGAATTAAATTTTTAATTAAAAGGCATCATTTTATTTTATTTTATTTTATTTTATTTTAAAGACATGGGGTACAATTCAGGGTTAGGTATACAAATGTTCATTATGCAGGTACCCTTGTTGATGAGGTGTGGCCCTCCCTCCCCTGGCAGTTTCCCTCAACTGCCAATCCCACCCCCCCCCCGGCGGTTTCCCACTACTACAAATCCCCTTCTCATAGTATTATGATAATTGTTCAAGTTCTGCTTACGAGTGAGAACATATGGTACTCTGTTTTTTGTTTCTGTGATAGATCACTGAGTATGATAGACTCTAAATCCATTTAAGTTGCTGCAAAGTCCATATGTTTGTCCTTCTTTATGGCTGCATAATATTCCATTGTGTATATGTACCACATTTTTTTATCCAGTCCAGATTTGATGGGCAGCATGGTTGGTTCCATGTTTTTGCTATTGTGAATAGAGCTGCAACGAGCATACATGTGCAGGTATCTTTTTTGTAGAATGATTTTAGTTCCTCCAGGTATATTCCCAATAGGGAGATTGCTGGGTCATATGGAAGGTCAATTTCTAGTTCTTTCAGAAATCACCACACTGTATTCCAAAGAGGTTGCACTAGTTTGCATTCCCACCAGCAGTGTAAAAGTGTTCTAAAAAGGCATTAATTTAAAGTGAAGGGAGGGACTTATCCTAATTGGTTCTCTGTAAAGAAGAATAACACAAAGTAAAGTCCTAAGAAAAAACTGCAAACCTTTGTAGTTTGTAATCATTGCCCACAATTGCAGTTAACAGGCCACAAAAAGAATAGTTGTAAATACCTGAAAAGGAGCATACAAACAATTCAAATTGAAGAAATCACTGCCTACATAGAGACAGAAAGTGAGTACTGCAAGTCACCAAAACCATACTCAGCAGAAAGGACTCATTATTAATAGAAAGTGGAATCGTTTTGATATCTACACCAGAAACCAACATACTAGGCCCACGTGCTGGCCCTGTTTTTGTAAATAAAGTTTTATTGGAACAAGGCCATGTCCACTCATTTACTATTGCCTACAGCTGCTTTAGCATAGCAAGGACAAGTTTGAGGTGTTGTGATGGAAACTGAACAGCCAGCAAAGCCTAAAATACTCACTCTTTGGCCCTTTTCAAAAAGTTAGCTGACCCAATCTACTCTGTGACTCTTAGAATGAAAATAATTAAGCATAAGAAGTTGGAAGTGCGGTGGCCATGAGTGTGCCACTGCACCCAGTCTGGGCAACAGAGTGGGACTTCAAATCAAAAAAAAAAAAAAAAGAAAGAAAGAAAGAAGAAGTTGGAAGGATAATTCAGTAATCCCACTCAGTTGTTATATATATTGCCATTTATTTCATGAAGTCAGCAAGTGTGACAAAATGTGCTCAGCATTATGAGAAATGCAAAATCATTAATACGGAGGGGATGTCCTGTTGTAGTGGAGAGAATTTTGGACTATGACAACCTAAGCTCGAAACCCAGCCTTAATGAATTGAGTGTCTTTGGGGGCGTAGTTACTTAGAATCTCTTTAAAGAAGAGTGTGTATGTATTATACACTGTAATACACTATATTCTTCTAATAAAGTCTGATCTCTAAAATGGAGATAATCATATCATTTTCTACAGGTATATCCATCCAAAATTTATTTGTCTTTTTCCCCCAGTCAATATGAGAATTGTTGTGACCACCAAGAGGGAGAGGTGTTACATAAGGTCTAGAGTTAGAATTCCAAAAGAATTTGTTGACATGGTTAATGTTTTGTCTGGTGTAGCCTGATGTACCATAAGTATGCAAAACATATTAGTACTTTTAATGCTTTTTTATATTATTTATATACTTATTTCCCAATCAACTCCACCTTTTGTATTGTTATCTTCTTGACATTTATGGCCTCAAAACACACTCATCATCTATGCACGAAAAATACGTGATGTTATCAGAGTTTTTTCATTGAAACAGTGATGCGAAACTAGTTGACATTTTTTCGTCAGACAGATGAAGGAATCACCAAATTAATTGAACAAATCATTTACCTCACCACCATGTAGACCAGCCACAGATAAGACAACCTTTTATAAAATCTCTGCAATCTATCATTACAAACATTAACTGGGTCAGTTTTGCCTGAGGCAGGATTATTCTTTCCTATACTGATTCTGTATTTCCAAGATTTCCTTTTTTTTTTTTGCAAATGGCACATTAACAATATATTCAAATGTCTAAATGCTTAGAAGCCTCTTTGAAAAACACATTCGAAAGTAGAAACAGGGTTTTAAGACTGCCAGGAGAAGTATGAATCAGGGTTCACTAAATGTAGCATGAGACTTTTGCTATAGAGGCAAAAGGATTAATTGAGCAGTGACATCATCAGCTAAAGTTGGACAACAGAGTAGAGATAACAAGAAGTATTATAACCCTGCGCAAATAAATCCATTCTCAGTATAGACGTCAGGCAGGAAGATACTACTGCTACTTCTTGGAGTACTTTGTTCTCTTTCTCTGAAGCTTGAAAAGTCACTTTACCCAGGAGTGGGTGAATCCAGGGGGCTCCTTCTGTGCCTCTTCATGCAATTTGATTGGCATACAGAGATATTGCTACAGGTCTCCATGTACCTCAGTTTCTATTGCCAAAAACATGCTTCCAAAATTAGAAGACATGAGCTTAACTCTTACAACAGCTGAAGAAGAGTTTCATCACTCTGTAATTTCAAAATCACTCAAAAACTATTTTAAAATTTCTCCTTCCCCAGGCTTCCTTCTTCCAACATATAACATTTTCCCCAGGGAAGACTTGTAAAAGCATCTCAAAAGAAAAAACTCTTAGGAAAGAAATGGAAAATTATAGCCATATCAGTGAAACCTAAAAATGAGGCAAAATACATAAAAAAGGAAAGAAACGCTATTCCTCCGGTCTGATACATTCACAACCCTACAGATGAAGGGTTCTCTCACAGAGGTCTGCCCTGACCCCCTGGCATGATATAACTCACAGTCATTTCTTATATTCACCTGCTTTATTGTCTTCATAGCACTTTGTCACTGTCTGAAATTGAGTTGTTTTGGTTTATGTGGTTACTGACTATTCACCATCCCACATTTGAATGCGGACACTGTGGGATCAGAACTCCTCCTCTATTTATCTCTGCAACGGGCACATAGTGGGCATTGAATGAACAAGAGGAGATATTCCATGGCAGTGTTCACCACCCACCTCTGGGTGACATTCAACCCCAGCAAAGATGTGCATCTATCAAGAAGTGAACAGCCGGGCTCGGTGGCTCAGCCTGTAATCCCGCGCCTTTACACTCACCGGAGGCTGAGGCGAGTGGATTGCCTGAGCCCGTGGGTTCGAGACCCGCCTGGGCAAGAAAGACCTCATCTCTGCAATAAATCAAAAAATTAGCCAGGCGTGGTAGCGCGCGCCTGTAGTTCCAGCTACTTGGAAGACTGAGGCGGAAGGATCGCCGGAGCCCAGCGGGTCCAGGCTGCGGTGGCCAGGAGCGGTCACTGCACTCCAGTCTGGGTGACAGAGTGAGACTCCAACTCAAAAAAAAAAAAAAAAAAAGAAAAAGAAGTGAACATACACTCTAATCTTACCAAGTGGAGGCAATCTCCTTTGGACTACTGCAACAAGTTTCTTATTACTGTATAGGAAAAATGATTTCAAAACACTAATGCTCTAGACAAATATAGGTCTCTTAACTTATACTTTAATAACCAGAAAATCCCTTAGATATTATCTAATTCACATCTCTTTATATACTAATAGCGAAATTAAAGTTAAGTGATTCTTTTTCTGAGGGTCACAAGCTAGTCAGCTTGAGCCAGTGTAATATGCCATGTCTCTCTCAACTCTTATCCCAGGCTTGCCTTACTATAGCCACATAGACACCCACACTGCTGGGCAACGGAACCAACAATTATTGAGTATCTAACCTGTTTTCAGGTACTTTATTAAGTTCTTGTAGTAGAAAACATGTGTTGCTGACCCAACAACAATTTTTTTCTTCCTTACAGAAGCCCAATTATTTTAGGTAAGCAGCTTATCACTCATCCCAGGTGAGATTCTGTTTAGTCTAAACCAATTCGTGCCTAGCAGGTCTCCCAACAACAATCATTGGTTCGGTGGTGGCCACGTGATATCATTTGGTTCAGTCGAACAAAAGAGACAGATATGTGCCATGCCTGGAGTACATGGTTCTCTCCCCTCTCTTGTGCTAGTTATAGACAAGGAGACCTGCAGCCCAATTACTACTGGCAGCCATCGCGTGACCCATAAAGAGATCTATCCTTAGGATGAAATTACTGCTGAAGATTATAGCAGTAATACTTATATTAAGGGTCAGGAATTTCTTTCTGCAAAGGGTCAGATAGCAAATACTTTAGCTTTGCCAACTTGATGGTCCATGGTTCCTGTGGCAACTATTCAACTCAGCCATTAGAGTGAAAAAGTCACCACAATGTCATGGCTGTGCTTCAATGACATTTTATTTTTAAAAACAGTCATCGGGCTGTTTACATCATTGAACCATTATGACATCATTGAGACACAGATTATATCATTCCTGGAGCTCATCCTGCATACTAACTCCCAGATTTTTGAGATGATCAAATTTCTTATTATTTAAACTACTTTAAGGAAGAGAATTTTTTTAAATGTTATTATTATACCAAATCAACCTAATTGATTTGGCTCTTCATATACATTATTACTTACAAAAGTCACAAAACTCCTGTAAATTTGTGATTAGTAGACTCATTCTTAAGATGAGATGCTAGAATCAGAGTCCAGAGTTACTGTCAAAACCAGTGTTTGAACTCTAACATGCCTGATCTTCTCCTCTGTGGTGACCCAGATCCTAAATATCTATTCCTTAGCCCTTAAAAGTGGAAGGACAGTTGTTTCTTCAGCCAAGTTCTAAACCCACCACAAGCATATCAAACAGAAAGTGATTTCATTCAGGGAACTGTGTGCTTACAAAATCTTTAAAATGACTGGAGGAGACATCAGTAGACTGTCCCTGAACTTTTAGTTTCAAGGTCATAACATTATACATGAAATCCAAAGGTCAGGCAACAGCTGCTGCTATCAATTCCTACCACTGTCGCCACCGCCGCTTGCACACACCCGTGACACTGGTGACTGCTCTCCAGAATGTCATGTTGAACTATTATGAACTGTCACAACCATCAAAGCTTACCTGTCAGCTGCAACAGCTGTAAGAAAATGGCCTCTGCCTCACTTCTGATTTCTGGATCTTGTACAAGTGCATCTAGGTGACAGAATCTAGCGGCAAAGGAGTTCGGGAAGTATAGTTTTTCATTTCTCCAAGTAGGAAGGTCAAATGGAGATTGGTAAGGCTTCTCCTCAGAAGACTGAGGAAGGCTTCTCCTTAGAATGGCTTGCCTGTTTATCTCCCACACCTGGAGAAGAATAAGGTCTTTAAGACAGTTAAACATTTTTTTGAAAAAGCTTGGAAGCACTATTTCCTCTTCTTCAGCCCCATCAGCTGAGCCAGAATAATGACTTCATAGTAATTTTTCACTGTACATTTGAGGGAAAGCAATGCATTCATTATTGGAATAAAAGTGGTTCATGTGTATAAATCTTGCCCTTGGCAAAATAAATTATCAAAACTCATACCAATGGGAAAGATGGCAGGTCTATGATGCTAACAGTCAAGTTCCATAAAGATAGGAAAGCAGCTTTTTTTAAATCCCCAAAAAAGTTATGTTTTATGGTTCCATATCAGTGAGGTGTTGATCTTCCAAATGAGACATTGTGGCTACTGTAAATAAATTAGATAGGTGTTTAATTGACCTAAAAACATAAGCTCAGATATTTAAAGCATGTGGCACTTCATGCAGGAACACCTTCCATTGATGCTATATGGAAGGATAGACCAAAGTACAGTACAAAGAGCATCCTGGAAATCTATTCCTAACGTCTTGACTTAGCATAGTACATTTTGAGGTAAGTCATGTTACTTCTTTCCATCTCAATATGCACAGCCCTGAAATCTGGGGCTAATAGCATGGGAGGATTAATGAGAAAATGTGTGTGGAATGACTTGCACTTCTTGAAGCATACTTTACAATATATTCAGAATATTGTTATTTATGATGAGATAGTGTCAGATGCATAAATTTGGGTTCTTTGAATTATTGTCATACAAGAAACCAGTGAATCTAGGTCAGCGGAGACCTTTTTTTCAGGCTGCCTTTACTATGAATAAAACACGAAGGAAGATTTTCTAACTTCTTCAGAAAAAAAGTCAACTTTTATAATTATTTCAATAAATAATCTTCCTCCAAGATGATATAATTTTAAGGCGAGTGCAGTGTCCTTTTAAAGAGAACTTTGTAGGTCTCACTTTCTTACATTTCTAAGTTATCCTCTGGCAACAAGAACTGTTTATGCGTAGTATTAAAAAAGCTCCAGGACTGTGCTCAGAATTCACTCCTGTGTATCTTATTTTAATCTGATATTACCCAATTTCCTATGAACTAAAAAAGAAATACCCATAAATTTCAGGTCCACTGAGATGTTCTCTCTCCCTGGAAATTAGAGAACTGAAGTGAGTTTTATAGGAGATCATCCAACAGTTAAAAAAGTCTTACTTTAGAATCACATTGAAAGCATTATGTCTTTTGCAAACCAGCTCATGGTCAAACACGAATTTTATTTAAATTTTTGTGAAAATTCTTGGGTGCTATTGCAGAATGATTATTGTTTTACTCTGCATGGCCTGTTGATCTAGTCAATGAAAACATCACTTTAAAATATATTTCCCCCAAAATACTATTTCTGTATATTTGATCTAAATATAAATTTATCCAAATATAGATCTACCTAGCTCTCCTAAGACATAGACCCATTCACTGATTATAGCTATCATGAATTTTAGAAAGAGCCCTATTTTGATATTTCAGGAGAAAATAATTGGCTAACAGTTTAGATTTGTAAATGTGGTGCGGGTTCTGGAACAATGGGTGTTTGGGGCACTTCAAAATCAGCTTCATAGTGTCACCTTCCTTACCAGGATTGGTTAAGTAAAAGAACAGCCCCACTCCATCCTGCAAGGGATTTAAGCAAGGAAAGGAGAAAATTCCAGACTGCCGCCTGACACATTTTCTCTTCATAAATGCCTGCATTCATAGTAGAAAAGTTCACATTCGTCATGAGCTGACCAACCACCAGCTCTGACGTTTGTCAACATCACTTTAAACACTTAAACGTGGAAAGGTGGAAAATCAAAAGGGAGCAGGAACTCATTCGTTACCTGTAGTGGAGTGCTTGTGCCATCTTGTCCACCCCTCCCTGAAAGCAAGGAGGATGTGATATACCCCTTGGTAATAAATACTTCTCACTGAACAACTCTGTGATAAGGTCTGTAGGTCTTAGGGGGAGGAGATACAAAGATGTGTTAGATACATGGAAATGCTTAGAATCCAGTTGGAGGCCACCATACAAAATAGTAAAATCTAAATGGAAAGCCAGCTAGTGGCATTCTAGAAGGTACCACTGAAAACATGGTCTGTGTATTGGTGAGAAACACACACAAACACATAAACACACACACATATGCACACACACACACACACACACACACACACACACACACACAGGAAGAGGCATTATACCTGGCAGTGAAACCACAGAGAAAAGACATCTGTGGTAAGGGGAAAAAAAACAAACAGAGAAATGGTAACTGTAAGAGCAAAACATATAGTGCATTTCATCCCAAATAACTAGAGGCTTAGTGCATGTGCATTCCAAATTTTGAAAGTGAGTGAATGAGGCCAACATGCTGATGAAGGCAACAGTCAGAGAGGAAGGAAGGGATCACCCAAACCCAGGACAGGAAGTGGAGCAGACTCCATTCTGGGACTCGGGATTGCCTGCCTGCGACAAGTGAGATTTCCAACTTTTGATCTATCTTCAGTGACTTGATAAACTTTCACTGTCAATAATTTCCCCAATGTGGCCATGGTGGGTCAGTGTCACTTCCTATTTGCAAGCATTGACTTGTGTTAATTATCTATGCTTCACAAGATGCAAGCATGTTAATATAATACTGTGCCAACACTGCTTAGAAAACGCGTGTGTTGAAGAGACACCGCTTAGTTTCATGAATGGAATATCCCTGAACACAACACACTGTAATCAAAAGAAGCATATTCATAAAACGTTAACTCTTTTTGCCAACTTCGTGTCAGCAAGCGTAGAGAGAGGAAGAGAGAACACAGATGCAACTTTTGGATAGAGCACCGCATTATAGATCCATTCAATAAGAGTTTCTGTTGTTCCAGAGAGACATCTCTGTATTTGGAGAGATTTTCTTTTAAAAAGGCTCTGTGAAGAAGGGAACATATTAGTTGCTCTAAAAAAAAAAAAGAGAGAACAAAGATATGTAAGAAAAAAACCCAAAAGTATATAGACAATGAAAGAAGAACTTGGGGGAATGTGGTGGGAAGGGCACCAGTAAATTTTAACCTGAGGTAAGAGCTCAGGCAAAATCTCCAGTGTCTTCACAGTGTCCAGGAGAATGCTTATAAATGATTTGCACATAAAATATTGAATTTGAAAAAAAATCTCATATTGAATTCCCAAGTCAGTTGTGGAACACAGTATGGCACACCAATGTAGCAGAAGGGACATAAAACAAACAAACTCTCTATACAAATACCCTTGGGAGAAGAAGAACAACCTCACAGAACCTCACAACAACAACAAGGATCTCTCTTTTCCAGCGTATGCAAACACGTATTTTCTAAGCAAGGGCAAGATTATAAATATGCAGAGTATAAGATTTAAGAAACAGTGGGAAAGTTTACATCCCGCCCTCCCCACCCACCACACCTTGACCTACAAAACAGCTCATCAGCAGACAAGCTACTACTGACTCTGAAGTTAAATATTTGTACTTTTGGCCTAAGTGTTTTCTTTTCTTGAACAGCAACTCATCCCAAGATTTACAAATTAAGCCTTATGAAATATCCATACATTCAAGAAAATGAATTTGTAAGTTTTTCTTAAGAGTGAGTTTGTTGTGGTTGGAGGGTTGAGAAGATAGGATGAGAAGATATAAGGGTACTCTGGGAAAGGTGGAACAGGTTAAGGACGGAATTTAGGATAAAGTGAAGAGGAGTTTATAGTAACTTTGTTCACTGATTACCAAGACCTTTATGGGAATCTGACTATATAGTTGTGCCAAACATCCCTTACCTTGGCCAAAATTCTTTCCATCTAGCCTTTTAAAATATTCTTTATGTTCTATATTTAAATATTAGTACCATATTTAAATATTGACAAGCAGATTGTTAGCTTCCTTTTGAGACTGGGTCTAACTATGTTGTCCAGGTTGGTCTCAGGCTCCTGGGCTCATATCATCTTCCCACCTCAGCCTTCTGAGTAGCTGCGATTACAGCCATAAGCAATCTCGACTGGCTTCACTTCCAATCATTTTCTATAAGCAAAATGTTATATGAAAATACTTGTACTTACACCCTTGTACTTTTGTGCAAGAACTTCTGAAGAAAAAAAATTCTAGAAATGGAATTACCAAGCCAAAGTTATATATAAATTTATAATTTTTATATATAAAATTATATATATATAACATTTTGTCTGTATAATTCTAACAGATCTTGTCCTATTGCTCGCCATAGAAAATACATCAATAGATCCTCCCACCTGCGATGTATAGAGCACCTGTGTCCTAATATTCTTGCCAACATAGTGTGTTATCAAACTTGTTGATCCCTGTCATTCTGATAAGCAAATGTAATATACTCTTGTCATTTTAACTGCTTTGGCAGTTAATATGTCAATGACAATTTTTCTGAGTGAAAAATTTAGGGATCACATTCTCTTTTCTTTAGGGGTAATGATCATTGCCTCAACAGACTCTAGCATTTTATGTTATTATGGAGCTAATAAAGCTGACCTGGCTTTTTTCTCCTAGAAGGGTCTTCATTATTTTGCCTGATTGAGGAGTCCTTTATTACCTTTCAAGTCCGGTAGCTTTAACAGATTATGTCCTTTAAGAATGTAAATGTAGGTTTCTTTTTATTTAAAGTTCTCTTGAATTATGTTTTCAAATTCATTTGAATCATCTACCTCTTTTCTAAACTCTGCCAGTTCACATATTTTTCTATAGTCTTCCCGTATCTTTCTTGAACTCTTCTGTATCCTTTGTGCTTTTGTTTCATAAAAGCAGGTGCTTTAAGTTCTATTTTAATTTCATTGATATATTTAGTAAACATTTTCACTGTAGTTTGAAAAACAGTTCTGCTTTTCAGAGATTATTCTGTGTCTGCCACTTTGATTTTTTATTTGCTCTTTCTTTAAAACGAAAAAAGCAAATACTATGCTAGTTGCCTGTTTTTGTTATTATTTTTGTTGCTTTCTAGAACATATCTTTTCATTTGACTAAACATCCTTAATCGACTCTTTTAGGAATATGTGGAGAGGAGACAGAGTCATGTTCAAGCCTAGAAAGACAAAATTGCATATTATTTCAATTTATTTCTCCCCAGTCTACAAAAATCAGTTCTGCATAGCTACTCACAGCGAGAAGTGTCCTCGTGTTGTCTGTCTCACTGATGTCCTGCTACCTGCAAATGCTTGTCTGTGAGCATTGCCCTTGCAGCTTTCTTCCTCTACCTCTCCTCAGAACCAGATCCATGGAAGGTCCCAGTGATAAGCCCCTACACCCTGGTCATGTTGTAAAGAAAAAAAAATGTTGCTTTTGCAATAGAACATACCACCCACCTAAGCTAGAAAAGAATACTATCCCAATGCTTCCAGAGCTCTGAGAGTATGACCATTATTTCCTTTTGTCTTTCTACACTCCTGTTTCACCTTTACTGATTTGGGCTGCCCTCCATCCTATTTGGGAGTTCAGAGATTTAAAAGTAGTCTGCTTGTTTCAACAACAACAAAAAATGAACTGACATATTTGTTTCATATTGTTCTGGTTAGTTTTTCATAATATTTGAGAGAATACATGAGAAATGGTGATTCTAATCAGCCATGTTAAAACAAAAGTTTTAAAATATTTCCTCAAGGGAATATCTTTGACTATATCTTGTTTCTTTTGTTGTATTCCACTAAGATTATTCTTCTTGATGCAATTTTAGTAGTTTAAATTTTCTAGAAACTGTGCATAT
The DNA here is from genome assembly GCA_963574415.1 of Tarsius wallacei. Classification (NCBI taxonomy): domain Eukaryota; kingdom Metazoa; phylum Chordata; class Mammalia; order Primates; family Tarsiidae; genus Tarsius; species Tarsius wallacei. The sequence continues at coordinate 11,221 of CAUYQG010183407.1, forward strand.
CATCTGGATTCCAGATTTTTTAAACGTATATCACGTTTTACATATACGTATACCATTCTTTTTTAGTGAAAAAAGTTTTCTCTTTATTAATAATTATATCCCCTTCTTTTCCTCAACTAACTTATAAAGTAAGTTGATATGGGTTTTTTCAAACTTACCATTTATTTTTGAAACGTTTATTCACAATTTTTTCTTTACAAACTCTTATATTTTACTTGCATTTTGCTTGTTCTTTTCCTAGATTTTGAGTATAATTCTTTATTTTAAGCTATCTTGTTTTCAAATATGTGTTTTGGGAATTGTGAAATTAACTCTGAATATTGCTTTTACCGTATCTCACAGGAATTGGTGAGTAATATTCTCACTGTTTTAAAAGTTTTTAACACCAATTTTGATAGCGTTTTTATAACATGTATTTTTAAAAATTTCTATGTGAATAGATTTGGTGGACTAAATTTTTTTTAATTTTAAAATTGTGAGGTACAATTCAGGGTTAGGTATACAAATATTCATTGTGTGGGTGCCCTTGTTGATGAGGTGTGCCCCCGTTCCCCAGGCAGATTTCCACTACTGTCAATCCCACTTCTCCACCCACCCACCCCCACCCCCCAAAGTTTCCCGCTACTATCAATCCTTTTCTTATAATATTGCGATAGTTGTTCAAGGTCTACTTATGTGTGAGAACATACGATACTCAGTTCTTTGTTTCTGTGAAAGATCACTCAGTATTATAACTCTAATTCCCACTAAATTTTATTATTTCATAATGTATTGCATGTAGCTTAAGGATGTAGTCAGAATAATATCCATTTTATTTTTGGTTTTTTTTAACCTCAAGATAATGATTAATGACTAACACATGGTAAATTATTTTAGCTATTTCAATCATGTTAGAAAACAATACATACCCTTAGTCTGAGTTAAACTTCTATGTTTAGTAAATAATTGTTGTTCATTGTGTTTTTCAAATCTTCTATACTATTCGTTTCCAAGAAAAAAAGCATTAAAGTGCTATAGAGTATTTAAAAAAGGAAGGCCTATTTATGCGCTGATCAGAAAAATCCTCAAGATATGGCTAGTATTAAAATCAAGTTTTGGAATATCTCCCACAAATCTTTGCTCAGATGTTACTCACCTAGTGGAGCTTGCCTGACCATCCTATTTAAAATTGTAACACTCTTCACCAAATATACATCCCTCTTACTCAGTTCTATTTCTTAGCATATACCATATTCTAAGATGTTAAGTGATATAATTATATGTTATATTTACTGCTAATTGTCTGCCTTTCTCCACTAAGATCTAAACTCTACCTGCCCAGTAGTTTCTGCTTGCTCTGGTCACTGATCGATCCCAGTTCCTGCACATGTGGGTGCTCAGTAGTTAAAGGATGAAAAAATGGATGTGTATATTATGATAAAAACCCCAAGCTATTATGAAACCACACATATGCAAATGCATAGAAAAAAGGTCTGGGCATACACTCACTGAATTGTTAACAGTGTTTGATTTTAGAGTGGGATTTATTCCTAAAAGTCCTAAAAATCAACCTTCCATATGATCCCTCAATCCTCCTACTGGGAATATACCCGGAAGAACTCAAATCACTCTATAAAAAGGATACCTGCACACATATATTTATCGCAGCGTTGTTCACAATAGCAAGAACATGGAACCAACTATGCTGCCCATCAAAAGAGGACTGGATAAAAAAAATGTGGTACATATACACAATGAAATATTACACAGCCATAAAGAACAAAATAATGAACTTCGCAGCAACCTGGATGGACTTAGAGTCTATAGTACTGAGTGATCTTTCACAGAAACGAAGAACCGAGTATCACATATTCTCACTCATAAGTGGACCTTGGCAAATATTGTAACACTATAAGAAAAGGATTGACAGTAGCGAGAAACTGCGGGGGGTTGGGGGGCAGGGAGGTGGTATTGGCAGTAGTGCGAATCTGCCTGGGGAAGGGAGGGGCACACCTCATCAACAAGGGTAACTGCACAATGAATATAATTTCTATACCTAACCCTGAATTGTACCCCACAATTCTAAAATAAAAAATTTTAAAGTTAAAAAAAATCACACACACAAAAAGAAAACTCAAGGAGGCTTTTATTAGCTATCATTCCATATTTGCTAATTTTTATATTTAAAAAGTGAATATGATGAATGTCATTACAATGTTAGAAATTATATTTGGAAAAATAAAGAGATCAGAAAAATAAAATGTTTTGATAAAGAGGAGTAATAGGTGAGATTACATTAAATTAGAATGGTATTGATAAAAGAATAGACCTACAAATCATAGATTACTTAGTATATATAAGAAAATACTATATAACAAAGGAGGCATTTCCAATTAGTGAGGAATAGGAGGATGTGGAAATAACTATTGAGCTTTTGAAAAGAGATGGTAAAACAATGTACAGTTTCACTTTAAATCGAGAAGGAAAATATGAACAGATTTGTGGATATAAAACATTATAGCAGCCACCACAGAAAACACCATAAATAAAATTTAAAGACCAATACCATCTTAGACAAAATGTTGAACAAATATAAAGATATCGGGTTGAGATCCTTATTAAATCAAGGTCACATGCAGCCCAAAGAAAAACACTAAAACTTTAGTAAATGGGCCAGGCTCTTAAGTATGTAGAACTGATTCAACTATAAATCACCAGTTTGGTTTCTGATTTAATAGAACAAAAGGCACTTGCAGACGGTTACTTTACACCAAGTGACCCTACAAATAAAGTCTGTAGAATGCACAAATAGCACACTCACAGAACTTTGAAAAGGCTTTGAGATTGTGGGAGTCCTGGCCTTTACATAAACTGAGTCTTCTCACATTTATTTTTATTGTAGTTTAAACACAAATCAAGGATGCTAACTCGATGACAGAGCTGCACGAAGTAAACTGGGACAAGAGGTTATTCAATTGCCCAGAATGGGGAGAATCTGTCTATCATCCCTGTCAATAACAATTAGCCCTTTCTGAAAAGGGTATTGCAGAAACACAGTCAAAATGATCCTTAAAGGGAAGATATAATTTGGCTTACAGAAATCCATTACCAACAAATAACTGCTTGTGGAAGAAAAATACAACAAAGTACCACACTTGGAAGTGATAATCACAGTGAAATAGCAGCTCTGGCCTAGATTGGGTCTCATATAAGAAACTATCATATTGCCAATTAACCAGTATTTTCGCAGTGTGATGACACTTTGAAATGGCTAAATACAAAATTGGGAGGAGAAAAGAAATTGTTTAGTCTCCTCCCTACCCCTCTCTCCTACCTCCACACCCCCCCAAACAAAACGCACGAGAGAAAAACACATCCATCCTGTAAGAAAGATTTTCCTGGCTCATAAGAGACTTGGAAATAATATAACATCAGTTTATAAACCAGACAGGGCTTGGCCTGCTATGTCAACACAGAAAATCAATGCAGGAGTCCTAACCCTGTTTTGTGGCCTTTAGGGCTGCTTCAGAAATCAATTCCCCAGAAGAATAAAAGGTCACAGCCACGAGACTCAGGAACACATGCCTCAAACCACCCGCTGCGGAGTCCCTGGGGGACTTTGCAATTTTTGCCCTAGCTGTGGATACACAAGGGAGAATCGTCCTGGCCAACCACGCACGCTCTTCTGAGGTGAGTGCCACTTTTTTCGTGCCAAAATTTTTGAGGACCTGTCATGGTTTAGTACCAAGATAAGGCTATCCACACATTACCTCATTTAATCTTCACATTAGCCCCTGAAGTATCATTATTCCCCTTTGCAGAAAAGGACAGAGATTTAGAGAGGCTAAGTGGTTGGCCAACTTATGTGAAATAAGGTCAGACCTTTGTATCTGAAGTGTTTGGAAAATAAAACCTTTTCCTGGCATCTTTGTATTAGTTCACTTGGGCCACCTTAACAAAGTACCACAGACTGGGAGGCTTAAACAACAGAAATCTATTTTCTCACAGATGCTAGAAGTTCAAGGTCAAGGTGATGTCTTCAGAGGCCTCTCTCCTTGGCTTGTCTTTTCCCTTAGTCTTCATATGGGCTTCCCTCGGTACATGTCTGTGTCCTAATCTCCTCTTTTAAGGATGCCAGTCATGTTGGATGAAGGCCCATCCTAATAACCTCATTTAACCTTAATTACCTCTTTAAAGAATCTAGTTTCAAACATTGTCAAATTTTGAGGTGCTGGAGGTTTTCATTTTAACCTATGGTAAAATACCTAATTGTGCCTGGTGGAAGACTTACAATATACTGACTAACCTCACTCGGCATGTTCTGGCAACCACATGGAAACTATTCCAGCAACTCTCAAACTTAAGTGTGCATCAGAATCCCCTGAAGGGTTTGATGAACATACACTGCTGGACCGACGCTCAGAATCCCTGATTCAGTAGGCCTGAACTGAGCCCTGAGAACCTGCATGACTCTAGGTGATGCCCACACAGCTGTCCTGGGGACCGCCTTTGGAGAACCACTGACCTAGATTATTTCAAACCTACTCGCCTACGTGATTCTTTCACACCTATACCTTTTCTTTGAATTGCCAACATCTGCTCTCTCATGTCCACTCTCAGCTCATGATCTTTCTTCCTCCTCCACTGAGAGGTGCAGCAACTGAAAGAGAACTTACCCAGACTCCCCCAACTCTACCTCTTCGCCCACCCACAAACATCTGTACTCGCTCTGCCTTCCTCGCTGCTCCGAAAGATTAACTACCCGTGTTCTTTCTAGAGCCAAATCCCAAACACTGTTGCCCACTCAAGAGCATCACTCCTTCTGTTCTCCCATCTCTCTCACATGGCCAACTCTCTCCTCTTATTGAATCATCCTCATCCTCTTATTGAATCATCATTCTTTTTACCTCGTAAAAAGAAAAAGCATAACCACAGAGATACAACCTTTTACAGCACCCTGCCTCCCCACCAGCTATGACTTCATTTCTCCCCTGCTTTTGCAGCAAAACACCTGGCAAGGGTGGTCAACATTCTTTTCGGTTTCTCTCTTCTCGTCCTAAAACCACCGAAATCAGGCCTTAACTCCCACCAAAGCTGCTCTCAGGAGGGATCCAGATAACGTCCAGTTGTTGAATCTCATGGGCCACGTTTGATCTTCTCATATTCTACCCCACTGGATAGAGATAGCGTCTCTTCTTGATGCACTTCTCTTGGTTCCTGGGACACCACACTCGGTTTTCCTCCTTGCTGGTTACTAAGTCTGTTTTTGTGGATGCCTTATTTTTTCTCCATACCTCTTAGTTTTGGACTGACTTGTCCCAGGCTGTAGTGCTGTCCACTTCCATTTTTGGAGAGACCTCATCCACTCCCCATATATATGCCCATGTTTGCCTAAATGACATCTTCAGTCCTGGCTTCTGTGTCGGACTCCAACCCTATATTCAAAGTCTCCAGTGATAGCAAACTTCTTTCTTTATTTTTTTATGTTTTACAGATACCCAATTTATTTTGGAAGCTATATGTCATTTTCATCAAAAATTCTTAATTTCAAGGAAATGTCCACTAGGTATGATTCCTGGGACTTTTTTTTTTTTTTTTTGAGTTGGGGTTTTAGTCTGTCACCCAGGTTGGAGTACAATGACACATGATCATGGGTCACTGCAGCCTTAACCTCCTGGGCTCAGGTGATCCTTCCACCTCAGCCTCCCAAGTAGCTGGAACTACAGACACACACAACCATTCCCGGCTAATTTTTGAATTTTTTTTTGTAGAGATGAGTTCTTGCTATGTTGCCTAGTCTTGTCTCAAACTCCCGGGCTCAAGCAATTCTCCTGCCTTGGCCTCCCAAAGTGCTGGGATTACAAGTGTGAGCCACGGTGCTCAGCTGACTTTTGTGCTTTTAATGTCTCTAACAAACAATTATAATAAAAGAGTGGAAAGGAAGTCATGGCTATTGAAGTCCTGCTATGTACTATATGCATGGCTTTTAGTCCTTTCAATAATCTTTCAGAGTAAGTGATACTATTTTCATTTTGTAGACCTGGATAATGAAATTTAGAGAGATAATGTAAAATATAGCCAAGATGGCATAGTCTCAGTGAGAGGTGGAGCTCAGATTGAAACCCGTCTTTCTGGAAACAAAATTTGTCTTTTGTTCCACTATAGCATGTTGCAAGGCAGAAATAATTCCAGGCAGGCTCTGTTTTTATATACACCCAGAATCTGTCAACCTCCACTGCTACCACCGGGGTCCAAGCTTTCCTGATTACTCTAACCGACTTGTTTTTCCTACTTTTCTCTTTTGACCCCTGCAATTCCTTCTTTTTTTTTTATTGTTTTAGAATGTTTTATTTTTATTTTATTACAGAGATGTAGGGTACAAGTCAGGACTAGGCACCTAAGTAATCTATGTGCAGGTGAAGTTTGAGCTTCTAACTGGTCCTCACTTCCCCTGGTTTTGAACCGGGTACCCTAGGTGTTGTTATGTGCCCCCCACCCCCTGGCAGTGTCCCACAACTGCCGATCCCTCCCCCTGTGCTATTGTGATCATTGTTCAGGTCCCAGTTATGAGTGAGAACATGTAGTATTCAGTTTTTTGTTTCTGTGATAGATCACTAAGTATGATCATCTCCAACACCATCCAATTTGCTGTAAAGTCCATGGTTCTGTCCTTCTTTATGGCTGTGTAATATTCCATTGTACATCACTCAAACTTTTCAAGAGTGGCTCCTGATTTTCTCCTAAATATTCGATTCTCTCAAAACTCCCCAGCTCAGTAGATAAAAATTTCACCTTTCCAGTGCTTGGATTAAAATTCTTTGAGTCAGTCTTGACTCTTCCCTTTTTCACTACCATTGTACATCCGATTCATCAGGAAGTCTTCTTGAGTTTACTCTAAAAACATGTTCAGAATCCAGCCACTTCTCACCACCTCCATTGCTATTACCGTGAACCAGACTTGCTACATTTTGTCAATAGTCTCATAACTGATTTTCTTTTTCTCTCTTTGCCCCCTTCCATTCTATTTTCATAAAGAAGTATAAGTGATCCTTTTGAAACTTAGATCATGACATTTCTCTCCCAAGAACCCTGTAATGACTTTTCATCTCCCTCGGGGTGAAAGTCCAAGTCCTTACAATGGCCTGTAAGGCCCTACATGCATTCCTTCCCGTTAGCTCTCTGATCTTCTCTCCATCTTTTCTTCCCTGTGTTCCTCTGCTCTAGCCATATGGCCTTTCTTGCAGTTTCATGAACATAACAAACATGTGCCCTCCTTTGAGCTTCAGTGTTAGTGGTTATATTTGCCTGTGGACTCCTTGGCTAGCTCCCTGGCCTCAGCGAGTCTAGAGATGAGGCCTACTCTGACCACACTATTTAAAATGGCAATAAAACACTTTCTGGCATTCCAACCCCCTTTTTCTTGTTACCTTTGAACATACTACATCACCTGTGTATTTATTATGTTGTTTATCGCTCTTTCCTCCATTAATATGGAAACTCCACAAAGGTAGAGAGTTTTTGTTTGGTTCATTGATGTATTCCCAAAGTCCTAGGTCAGTATCTAACACGTAGTGGAAACTCACTGTGTTCCATCAAATGATTGGATAATGAATCTGAGGATCAGATTTAAACGATAGTTTGTAGTCACTAGAGAAATCAGTCTCTGACATCCCCATTAGAACATGGAAGCTTTTTGGAGTAGCTATAGCTGAAGGGTTTATAATTTTTCATGCCATGGACTCCTTTAGCAGTCTGTTGACTGCCTGCAGATCCAATCACAGACTAATATTTTTAAGTGTACAAAATAAAATCTATAAACTACAAGTAGAATAAATTTTATTATCAAAATGTTTTTAAAATAATAAAATAGTTCAGGCACAGTGGCTCAAACCTGTAATCCCAACACTTTGGGAGGCTGAGGTAAGAGGATTGCCTGAGCCCATGGATTCGAGAACAACCTGAGCAACTTAGCAAGACCTCATCTCTACAATAAATCAAAAAATTAGCCAACCGTGGTAGCGCACACCTGTAGTTCCAGCTACTTGGAAAGCTGAGGAGGAAGGACCGCCTAAACCCAGCAGGTCGACACCGGGATAGCCGTGAGTGTGCCACTGCACTCCAGCCTAGGTGATGCAGTAAGATTCCAATTTAAATAATAATAATAATAATAATAACAATAATAATAATAATGATAAAATAATTTGTGTGCACCTTATTATAGCAATACACATACCTTGTTATCCCTTATATAACATCCGGCAGTGAGTTTAACGACAATCAAAATTTTCAAGTAATGATGAGTATAAATGATATTTCAAGGTGTTTACAGTCACTGTAACATTATATGAATGAATCTGTTCACATCGTGAACAAAGTCACAGATATTGCTCATAGCACCGTGGTTTGTTATCTATATTCATAAAGGGATCCATATTACAGAAACTTCCATACCATTATCTCCAGTGCTTACTGGAATTTTGGCAAAAAATGGGTCATGTGTTGTCACGTGGCTGATGAGGATGTGATTCTGAGAAATGTTGCCACCACTAGCCCTTTCTAATTGGTCTAATTTAAATGCTAATTGACAAAAAAAGAGGTTGCCTTTTCTACAAAAACGTAATTGAGTACTTTGGAGAGATAGAGAGTGAAAAATAATAGCAAGTAGACTTTCTCCTTTTTATTCCCCAAAAAAGTGCTATTGAATTGTTGTGGGTAAGGACATTGTAAGTGATTTGAAAAAAATAATAAGGAAGAATCTGCAAGACTGTTTTGCAAGTGTCTATGTTCTTGTTCTGCTTTAATCGAGTCAAATCTGCAGACTATTCAGGAGTTATGATATATATCATTCACATAAAGAAGACAATGTCGAACTCTAAGTAGGTGACTAATCAGATCAAAATACCCAAACTATGCATCAAGAGAGCAGTGCCTCCATATGCTTCCATGCACACTTATGCGGTTAACATGACACAGAATTTTGAAGATGCATACTTATCATTTCCAGTGTTTCTTCATATCAGGGTTTTTTATATTTTTTATTTTTTCTCTTCTATCATTCCCTTTTCCTTTCCTTCTTTCTTTTTTAAATATTTGTTTCATTCACCAGCTAATTACCAACCCCAATTCATAGGGCAAGAAAGCTTCTGTCATTCTTCTTCTCTTTTCCAATTTCTGCCAGATGTTTCTTCATCTCAAACCACACAGACATTATGGAAATCAACATCTCTATTTCAGGTCTGGATAGACCAAATTTGACCTTCATGCACCGTCACTCTTAAAATAGCATCTTGAGTTTTTCCTGTGGTCCATTTTTAAGGAGATGTAAGTACTCCGGGAGATCATCTGTCCAGTGATTACTGTATACTCAGTGCATTAAATAGGGTGGTATTGTTGTGTGCGCAGTGCATACAACAGTACAGTATTGTATACACATTGCATAGCATAGTATTTCTGCTATACTAGCAACATAGGACAGTATAACTTTATTGTTCTATAACCAATATGTAAGTTTAGTGTTTTTGTATGCTTAGTGAATAGAACAGCAAAAAATTGTTGTTATATACTTAATGCAGAACACAGAGTTGAATGCTCAATTTTTGTTGCAGGAAATAAATAAGTTAAGTGGATACAGCATCATAAAGACCTAACTTATAATATGATTATTATCATTATTTTAAATACATTAATGAATAAATTTTCAAAAAGTGCTTAGCTTCATTTTTCAACATGGCAAATATGAGTAGCTATGATGACTTTTGCATATGTAAGAGCTCTTTGGGGTATTTGATGATATTTTAAGACTGTAAAGAACGGTGTGGTGATTTCTGGAAGAACTAGAAATTGAGCTTCCATATGACCCAGCAGTTCCCCTACTGGGAATATACCCGGAGGAACTCAAATCATTCTACAAAAAAGATACCTGCACATGCATGTTTACTGCAGCACTATTCACAATAGCAAAAACATGGAACCAACTGTGCTGTCCATCAAAACTGGACTGAATAAAAAAAATGTGGTACATATACACAATGGAATATTACACAGCCATAAAGAAGGAAAACATATGGACTTCACAGCAACTTGGGTGGATTTAGAGTTTATCATACTCAGTGATCTATCACAGAAACAAAGAATAGGGTACAATGTGTTCTCACTCATAAGTGGACCTTGAACAATCATAATACTATAAGAAAGGGATTGGCAGTGGTGGGAAACTGGGGGAGGGGGAATTGGTAGTTGAAGAAAACTGCCTGGGGAGAGGTGGGGCATACCTCATCAACAAGGATACTGCATAATGAGCATTTGCATACCTAATCCTAAATTTTACCTTTAAAATTAAAAATTAAGGCCAGGCTCTATGGCTTAGCCTGTAATCCCAGAACTTCGGGAGGCCAAGGTGAGTGGACTACCTGAACCCGTGGGTTCAAGACCAGCCCGGGCAACTTGGCGAGACCTTGTCTCTGCAATAAATCAAAAATTAGCCGGGTGTGGTAGTGTGCGCCTATAGTTCCAGCTACCTGGAAGGCTGAGGTGGAAGGATGGCTGGAGCCCAGCAGGTCAACGCTGGGGTAACTGTGAGTGTGCCACTGCACTCCATCCTGGGCAATAGAGTGAGACTCCAACTAAAAAAAAAATTAATAAAATTAATAATTTTTTTTTAAAAAGACTGTAAAAAGGTCCTGATGCCAAAAGTTTGAGACCTGGAAGTTTGAATCACCATTGACTCCTTTCTTTTTCACCACCATTTTATATCCGGTACATCAGGAAGTCTTCTTGAGTTTACTCTACAAACATATTCAGGATCCAGCCACTTCTGAACACCGCCATTGCTACTACTGTGGACCAGGCTTGCTAGATTTTGGCAAGTCTGCAACCCTGTAAGTTTAGTTTCTGAGTGGTCCATATCACAGAGTCTTCCACACAATTGTATCTCCAGTGTTTACATGGCGTTTTGACAAAAAGTAGGTCACATCATATGGTCAATGAGGATGTGATTCTGAGAACGGTACTAGCACCAGACAAAAGACACAAATCTTTGTAAGTAAGGTTTAGATTTTTATCCTCCGAGGACACAGCAACATAGAGAGGAGACAAAACGTCCAGACTTTCAAGTGCTGTAAGTTCCCCTAGCTGCTAAGGGTAAGGCCCCATTGGGTCTTTCAAAAAGTGTTCCTTGGCCCATCTAAACTGTTCTGGAACTTCATGATAGCAGTGCTGGCTCACCAAAAGCAAGTAGCCAGAAATCCGACGGAGGATTTATTGAAAATGTGAATAAGTCAGAGTTTTTGTTCCCATGTGAATAATTCCCCTGGCAGGCTTGAGCTTAAGAAGCTCTGTAAATATTTACTGATTAATGGATTGGCTAAAGAAATAAATAAAATTAACAAAAATTATAAATAAAGGAAATATAATATATATTAAATTGTCACAAGACATGTAAATATCTCAAAAGAGATAATTTGGTTGTAAGTGAGGTTTTAAAGTAGATGCATTAGTAGGATTAAATAACTTAAGATAAATGAAAGCCCTGATAATTTTAAAAACTACCACCTGGTAAAAGATATGAGGTCACATAAATCACAAGGCAAAGGTTCTATATCTCTTGAATTGTTAGAAACTGAATCACAAAAACCTCAGACATTCAAGAATATAATTAAATTTTTCAAATATAACATCGTTTATTTTCAATTAAACAAATAAAGACCTATGCAGCAAGCTGAGGTGCTTTATCATGTCAGGACTCTGTGCTGCCTTCCTTTAGAAAAAATAAAGATAATTGATAGTTAAATTGAATTGAAGTATTGTTTTTTAAAAAAAAAAAAATAGACAATGCATTGAACATAATTTTGAGTGTTTTTTTCCATGGGTTTCAAAACACAATTCAGTCATTGTTTCTTTTCCAGGAAGCCAAACAAATATTACTATTTACAAACTAGTAACATCAGGAGAAGAAAATATGTTTATTTTTACTTTCTCGACCATTGAAGATGTACTAACATTAACAAGGAAGAATCCATTAATACATAATGAGTCTACAATCAATGCCCCATGAGTTTTATTTATTCTACAGCAACCTAAACAGGGAAATTATAACTCTTTTGACTATTCACTTCTTTTTTCCTTTTTAAACAAAATAGTTTTTAAGCTTTCAGGGGTCCAACATTGCAACTCATTCTTTCTGAATTCAAGGTGCTATTTGCCTTTGAAAACAAATTCTACCAAGTTAGACACATTATCTTAAGGAAATGGAATGCTTTTTCTCCTGGATACAGAAATCAGTCCTGCAATTTGACCTAGTGCTTATGTGTAAATATCTTCTCAATTGAGACCAATAACCCTTCCACTGCACAGTTAAGCTGCATAAGGGCAGAGCCTATGACTTCTTGGCCCTAGCTGAGGACCTAGTAACCTAGCCATTGCCTGTTCTAAAATAAATTCAACAATTGTTTGTTAAATTGCAAGACTAGATGTTGGCATCTGAATCCTCAATAAGCACTATAATTTCAGCATTTTATTCCCCCATTCTTACTTATCTTTGTTGATTGCTTCACCGCCTACATGTTTGTTAAAGCCAAAAATGTTGGTTTTTTCGATGGCTGTAGGCCCTCTCCCTTTGAAATTCTTATCCCATTTATTTCCAAGTTCTACAGATTCTCTATAAATTTTCTATTCATACACAAGTTTGGCTTTCATTATTAGTCACCAAAATAGTACTTTAAACTCATTCATTGTCCCAGGTACAATGACCTCTCCAACCCATTTCATGGTAAATCTAATTGTGTTTGCTTTCTGAAAGAAAGATATGAAAAATTGCTTCGGATTTCTTCCCAGTTTCCACTCAGCTTAGATTTTTAATGGCTCCCTGTTTTCTATATCATCTAAATGCTCAGCATGTCCTACTAGGCTTCACTACTACCTCTAAATGACAGTTGCCACATCAGCTCTTGCCCACACTCTCCAAACGCCCTACGTGCCCAACAAATGTTTTGTCCTAAGTTGGTCTCCCCAGAAGTAGATCCTGAGAAAAGGATTTGAGTAATGGTGTTATATGATCCTAGGGAGCACCAGTAAATGTCTGAAGAAGGGATACAGGGAAGGCAAGAGAGTCAATAAGGTATGCATTATCAAGCAGGTTGTAGAAGTAGGACAACCGAATCCAATTTCACTGGTAGAGTGTGAGGAGTACTCTTTCCTTTTAGCCAGATTCCAACCCCTCCTTCCTCCAAGCACAAGTAAGATGGAATATTCCCAAATCCATTTATCACTGTCCAATGACCACCTATCAATTTCAACTTGCCCAATGTGTGGACAAATAGAAAGTCTCAGGCAGAGATTTACAGGAATTCATTCCAGTTAATAGGGCTCAAAAGAACAAGCACTCTGATATTGAAATGATGGTATGGGGCTGGGGACAAGAAGAAAAACAAGGGAAGGAAAAAGACCATTACCCTTTTGAGATGACACCATCCTGTCCTGGTGTCCTGGAACCAAGACACTGAGATGCCCTTTTCTCCCTAGATAACCTCTTCTGGCCTGCTGACACTCCTGCTTTCAGGCACACTTAGGGCATGGAATCCTTTCCTGAGCTTGTCCATGGATGCCATCTCAAATATGCCACATAGTCATTCCCCTCATAGATTTTGCCACCACACATACCCTTACTGTTGTTGACCGGTGGTGGACACCACCACACAGGGGCTCATACAAGCTATCTTGTTTTCTCCTTACAAACTGAGTCTTAAAGGGATGAGCCAGGTCTATCTCCTGCTTCAAGACAAGATATTTTGTCCAACCTTTCAATTTTCTCTCCATTTTGGGACTTCAAAGGACAGACAAACCAACTAACAAAAAGTCAGAAAGACTGACCAGCCATTTCTACTCTCTGCCTTTTTATACCACTTTCCCTGAGTTGGATGAAAATGAGAGATTCCGGGAGAAAAGTTTCCAGGTTAATATCAAAAAGTATTTTTGAATACTAGAAACATAAAGATATAATCATAGTAACTTCATCACATTGGGGCTACAAGCTCTGCCCTTCTTACTCTACTTGAAGCTAACACCCTAAATCCTTGTACATGAATAGTCCCTTTATACAATATTTTCTCTCCAAAATATACCCTCTAGCCTTGCTTCTACTCTTGTAGGAGGGATTCCAGAAGGCTCTGACCACTGCCCCTCTTCCAAGGCTGCTCCTTAAAAGTCCAAGTTAGTTTCCTGGCTAAAACGTCATTCTATAAAGGGATGTACTACGCAAAATAACAATACAGAAAAAAATTGTAATGTATCAATTGATATAACTTGATAAATTTTAAAATCAATTTGTTTACTACCAAACGATATGGAAGGAGGGAAGGGCAGTGATCACCAGCGATTGGGAAACATAATTCTGAATCAGAGCTTTGTCTTCTGTCTCTAACTATATCCCTTTAGAATGTGACAGACCTAAGTGTTTCTAGACAAAGCACCCCTATGCTCTTCTTCCAAAGGGGAAATATCTTTGTGAGTGTCTGTTCCTATATCCTAACAAGTGTCATCTTAGAGAACAAAGGAAAGAATCAAAACATTATAGAAAAACAATGCTGCTATTCATTTACAGAGATCATAGTCATCCTCTTCGTGAGATGCTCTGAAGATGCTGTTCAGAGACTGCTTAGGAGAAAAAAAAGAAAAATGCAAACAGCTAGGTCTCAGTTAAATAACTGTGTTTATTACAATTTAAGCTAATAGTTATTCATTATTCAGTCAACTATTTGGTACAAACAAATAAATATTCTCCCACTTGTTAGTCCCTGGGGGCTTTCTTAATCCTATCTGGATTTACTTTCTGTGAATTTCTGAGCAATCAGAAGTTATAGGTTGGATATGTCTTGTACTAGGGACACCCATGGTGTAACTGCTTCATTTTTTCTTTTCATTTCAAAGGAAATGGTCCATCCAAAGTAAAATTGTTGTGGTTTTTTTTTTGGTGGTAGAGTATATTTTCCTCTTTGTTGGTGTTGTTATTGTTGCTGTTGTTTTAATCAGATCGTTATTTCAAACAGAAGCAATCAAGTTTCTTTTTCATAGCCATCTCCCTCCACCCTTTCCACTCAATCCATGCTGTTAAGAAAATACCCTTGTTAGTAACGTGATTCATCTATTTTTGTGTGTGTGCAGTTGAGACAGCTGGAAAGATCATCATAAAGAATTCTTTTCAGATGGCCTATATAGTACTAAAATATCATTAGCAACATGGCAAAATCTAAGGGCCACAGGTATTTTCTGAGGTCTCATGTGTCTTTCAGAGGAAGAAGGAGAAATTTGCATTCATCAGGGATTCCAAGCTTCACAATCTGAAAGTTTCCTAAACATCCCCATCTGTCCCTGAAATTGAAGTCAACTTCTCATCTATGCATTAGCTGGAGACAATGCATTCTCTGCAGATAAAGAGACTATGTACTCCCCTCTTTCTGAATAGCACATAAAATTTCTGTGACAGACATGAGTCTGGGTTTTCAGATGGATGGCTAACATGTTTACATGCTATTACTCAATAACATGCTTTGGTTTACAGAGTGAATTCTATCATTCCACTGAGAGGAAAACTGGGAGGGTAATGGGATACAGGACTATGATATGTGACTACAGGAAGACTTAACACACCCTAAAGAAAAGTGCTCTATCCAGAGAAGCCAGATCAAAAAGTAGAGTGAAAAAAGTAATGTGAAGGTAGAAACTGGTCATGAACTTGTTCAAATCTACACTAAAAATCTTCTCTCAGTTCGAGAACAACCTGGATAACCTGGCGAGACCTCATCTCTACAGTAAATCAAAAAATTAGCCAGGCGTGGTAGCACATGCTTGTACTTCTGGCTCCTTGGATGGCTGAGGCGGAAGGATCGTTGGAGCCCAGTGGGTCGACACTGGGGTGACCGTGAGCATGCCACGGCACTCCAGTCTGAGCGATGGAGTGAGACTCCGATTCAAAAAAAAAAAAAATGTTCACTCAAATTCTACTCAGAGTGTCTCCCTCCTATACAAAGGATAAATAGGTTGTAAACATTGGTTGTTCCTGATGGTAACCAGGACAACTTACTGAAAACCTGTCCAGAGAAGTATTGCATTAAATGAGTCACAGCCAGATACATTACAGAGAAAGAAGGTGTTATGCCATGTTTTCTTTGATATAGTAGAAAATTTCCTGCTTTAGAAAAGTCAGTGCAGTTGAAGGAAATATTATATCTCATTCTCATTTATAGGCATTTCTTCTTTTGCTTTGGCCAAGTAGAAAAACAGCTTTAAGCAGAGGAAACTAAACCAGAAAAATTATATTATCTTCCTTGGTACTTTAGTTGAGAGTAATTAGAGAAGAAATGGTTTTTGAAACAGTCAAACATTTCATAGGTGACTTGAACTTGTTAAAAGATTTAACTTAGGATTTTCTCTTTAAATTTTCTCCAGCCCACATATCCAGACCTCATTAGGAGAGTATTAACTCACCAGCTTGAAAGTTCTTGAATGCCCTTAAACTTGATGAATATAAGCAATTTATCAATAAGAAAGGACATTGTAAGATATCTAGAGGCATAATTAGGTACACAAAACTCAATCAAAACTATTAATTAAAAAGTATAAGCGCCTTAGAAAAAAATGAGTAGGTTTCGAAATGTAGGACTCATTAAGCCAAACCTCCCACAATGCGTAAAACACTTCTGAAGAAAGAATTTGATCAAGTTATGTTGAGTTGTAATAACCGGTGTGTGTGGGGTGTGTGTGTGTGTGTGTGTGTGTGTGTGTGTGTGTGTAAGAAAAAGCAGGAAAGAACAAGAAATAGCAAAAAGAGAGAATAAAACAGATAAAAATGGATCTGTTCATAGCTCCACACATGTAAGAGGGAGAATGACTTGAAGGCCTCCTCTACCCGATTTTTGTCACCTTTAGATAAGAAGCATGTGGCATTCAAGCACTCATTGATTCCACTTTGCACAGCAGTGTTTGAACACCTGTGACATGCTGGACCCTGAGATTGGAGAGCATAACGCCAAACAAGTCAGTTGGGAATCACAGTCCAGGGACAGAGGAGACTTTCACCCAATGTCAGGAATTCTCATGACCGTAGGCTTCATGACTATTAAAGAGCCACCCTCACCTGTCCTTGCAAACACCTAAACTATCTGAAAATCTTTATCTATATGTTCTTACACATGGGTCCTCGCCAACCCCATTCCCTGTTCACCTTGTTCAAGTCATTATTCCCTTCCACTAATTCTCTCTGCCTGACAAATTCCCACTTGCCTTTCAGGACATAGCTTCAAAACGTCAGCTTTGACGAGCGCAGTGGCTCACACCCGTAATAAGCACTTTGGGAAGCAGAGGTGAAAGGACTGCCGGAGTCCAGGGATTCAAGACCCACCTGGGCAACATGGAAAGACCTTGTCACTACAACTAAAAAAAAAAAATTTGCCAGGCGTGGTGGTGCATGCTGGTGGTTCCAGCTACTGGGAAGGCTGATGCAGAAGGATCACCTGAGCCCAGCAGGTCAAGGCTACGGTGGCCATGAGCATTCCACTGCATTTCAGCTGGGGCATAGAGACTACTACTCAAAACAAGAAGAAAAAAATGTCAACCTTTGGGAAGTCTTCCCTAGCCTCCCAGGCAGGTCGGTCCTTCCTTCTCTGTGGTCTGGTTCACTAGACATGCAACATTCCACTGTCTGATGGTCTTTTCCCCATTGGACCAGAAACTTCTAAAAGACAGAGATTATGATCTATTTATCTTAGCATGCTCAGCACATAACCCAGCTTCTGGAACAAAATAGTATCAGAAGTTTAGAGAAGAAACCAGTGATGGTAAGAACAAACTCCAAGTAAAACAAATAAAGACACCTCTCCAATTCTGAGAATTTTATGGGAGAAAAATGATATAAGCATGTGAGATTTCCTTGAATTCGTAAAACACCACACAATTATTTAACAAGCAAGTGTTTATCACATACCAACATATACTAAGCATATAATGTGCAGTATTGGACTCAGCCAAAGTTATGTGGCTTGTGCTTCCTTTATTACAAGATTTTCCATAAAATAAAACAATCCTTTCTCCTTCGTTTTAAATAGGTTTCCCAGGAGCCTTCAGGTTCCCTGGAATTTCTATTAATAATTCCATTTATCCCAGTAATACAGTATGTGTCAAACATCACAGTGTCTATGAGAGATTAATCACCTAAGTTTGTCTTGACATGAGAAAAGATTGATGGGGAAAAAAAATCTCTGGAAAGAGATTTTGATACCCAAATTAAGATTTCAAGGTGAATTGATAAAGAGCAATTTAAGAAGTGGCATGTCACCCTGGAAAGTCTCTTTTAGGGCATCACATCCAGTTCACCATGTGCCCCGGATTCAACCTGGTGTCTCAGGGGCCTCAGAGCTTGAATTCTGATTGAGCTCCTGTTCCCTCTTCTTTCATGGAAAATCCCTGTCTTGCTTCTGACTCTCTAAGTTTTAAGTAAACCCCTCTTTCCCGCATTTGCTTTCTCTTGTCAGTTGGGTTTTGAGTTGGGTTGTCAGTTGGGTTTCTCATAGCATACCTTCTCATTCTGTTCAAGCTAGCATTTCTCAGGCTACTTTGAGTGATTCTTCTGGCTAGGACACTTTGCCCTCAGGATTTCTGTTTCAATCAATCGGAACTAAGCAATTTGCGAATTATAACTTATGGCATCATCCTAGTGTCCACAGCGCCTAGCCCAGTGCCTGGCATGCCATGGGCCCTCAATAAATACAAGATAAATATGTTTATTATGTATTCACATTTTATATAGTTACTGTCATACTGGATCAGAGACAGTAGGATATCAATGAAATTGAGTTTTATTTCCAGGATAAGGAATGCAATAAAAAGAAAAACAACTGAGAACTAATAACTAATATCAAAACCTGTGCCAGACAAGTGTACTCTCACCAGGGGGGATTCAAAAAATCCTAGAATTTATTTATAAAAAAACTGTGTATTTATTCTTATATGTTTAAACTTCTTTCTCCTTCAAAGTGCTAACTGTTAGATGCGATACACCTATCGAAATGCTTTTTCCACAACTCAAAACAGTTTTTGAACTTCTCTATTTTGATACCTTTTGGTGCTTATGCCACCCCCCCCCCCACCTTTTTACCTCTTCCACGTCGGCAAAATGTTTCTCTTTGAGGACATTTTTCTTCCAGGGAAACAAAACAAAAGTCACTTGGAATGGATTGGATGAATAGAGAAGGTGGGGCACAGGGGTCATGCTGTTTCCTGGTCAAAAACTGCTGAACACCCAACACAATATGGGCAGGTGTGCTTATAAACTACTCATCACGAAATGGGCAAATGTGTTGGAAGAATCTTCACACACACACATACACACACACACAGAGAGAGAGAGAGAGAGAGAGAGAGAGAGAAATTCACTGAAATGAAATGCAGACTCTCACAACACTAGCTGGTATGCTGATGCAGATGGGTTCCTAGAACACCTACCTAGTAAAATAAGCTTGTAGTACAAGGGGCCTGCCCTTCGAAAGATAATTCCACTTTTGTTGGGGGGGGTTCCCCCGCATAAATCTTTCTCTCCTCCTGCAACAACAACAACAATAAATAGAGCCAGATAACCTAAAATATGACCAGTCGAAGCCCTGGACTCTCAAAAGCTAGAGTACAGAAAAACCCATTTGACCTCAGAGTTCCCGATGATAACGCTAAACGAGTTATTTAAGCACAGCACTTTTAGAAAATTATTTAAGCCTAGCTAATTTCACAAAATATTTGAAGTATGTGTTTCCCAGTGGACTTATTATTTCCTTGTCTTTTGATGAAAATTTCCAAGCACTCACGAAAGGAAAACATACAATGAAATACTGTGTACTGCAGTACCGAAAGCCAATGCCATTTTGCCATATTTGTCTTATCTACCAAATTTTCTTTACACTAAAGCATTTCAGAATAAATATCAGGCCTGAGGTCATTTTGCCCTGGCGTACTTCAGTAAAACTACTCTTTAAACAAAGGATGATTTCTTTCATAACCACAAAGTCATGATCACACCTAACAGAATTAGCAATAATCCCTTAATATCATCCAATACTCAATTCACATTCAAATTTCTCGGACGGTCTAAAAAATGCCTTTTTGTAGTTGGTTTATTTAAATCAGGATCCAAATAATGTCCATTCATTATACTGCATTGCTATGTCTCTTGATTTTCTTGCAAATCTCTCTTAGTTCAGAAATATCTCCCTCCCTGGTTTTTTTCCCCCATTTTCTAGTTGACAAAACCAAGTCTTCCTTTAGAATATTCTACATTCTCCATCAAGGGCCGATGCTTCCTCACAGTGGCATTTTTGAGTTCTTTCTCTAGTCCTTGAATGTCTTTAGAAATTATATCTAAGACTTGATTAAATTTAGAATATTTGGAGGGCCTTCGGAGGCAGAATACTTTATAAGGATCATGACACACTACTATTATATCATACTCGAGCACATAATGTTATCTCACTTTTAGTCAAACTTGGCTAGTTGTTTAAGCATGTGGCCGTAACCATGGCACACCTACATGCATATGCACACATGTAAGTGTAGATAATATATATATTTTCTTTTCCAAGCTGAAACTGTGAGATCATGAGAGGGGCTAGACGTGAAGGAGGAAAATATTGAGACATCAGAGCTAAGGGTTTATGGTTACCTTATAGTCAGCTTGTGAATCCAGAAAAGGGACTGAATACTGGTTTTTTAAAAGGTAGCATACTGGAAGGATGTAAAGCAAATTAATAAGGCCTTCTACTTCAAATTGTAGTGACGTTTGTACTTTGAAGATTTCTGATATAAGAAAGTGGATCACAGATCTGTAAAATACAAGCTTGCTTCTTAATGCATTGCTAAGATTCTGAGAAAGAAAAAGAAATTTGCAAAACAAAATGAATGAATCAAAGGTCTTTTTTAAAAAATCTCAAGAAAGGGGAGGTGAAATCAGACTGTGATTAGTCACCACAGGGTTGACACAAATGCCAGCCACCGCAAAATAGAGTGTAAAACTGAATATCATCCACTGAGCCAGGAAAACAGGAGGAAGATGAAACCTTCCAGGTCTGTATAGTCCAACTGATATAGCCAAACAGATTTAAAAACAAAAAAACTCTTAAACATATTTTAGTGAAACTTCAAACAAAGACCAAAAGAAGATTTTAAAAGCTACTAGAGAAGAAAAGACAGATCTATACATAAGAAAAGAAAAAAGAAATAATTAGCAGAAAACTTCCTCAAAAGCCATAATGGAAAAAAATTCAGTGTAATAACATCTTCAAGGTGCTGAGAAGTAACCCTCAATTTTGAATTGCGTGATTATCTTTCAACAGCAAAATCAAAAATGAAGCTATTTTGGTAAATAAAAACATAGTTTTTTAAAATTTCATTAAAATAATCTTTAAAGACTATATTAGTTCAAGTACAAGAAAAATGACTCCACAAAGACAGCCCTAAACTGAAGGAGAATATAAGCAAACATCTGGTAAACACATAACAAGTATTTTAAAAAGTTGTGCTTGAACTCAATTATATGAAAAAGTAGTGTCTTGTTTGTAGGACTGAAAAAAGAGATCTACAATATTGAGACATTTTTAGCATAAAGGTTAGGAGATGGTTGAAATTAAAGTGTTATCAATTCTGTATTATTCTGTTTGAGCTGCTTTAACAAAATACTATAAACTGTGTAGCTTATAAACAGAAATTTATTTCTTACCATTTTGGAGGCTGAAGATCAAGGCAATGGCAGATTTGGCATCTGGTGAGGACTTGCTTCCTCAAAGATGGTACCTTCTCCTTGTATTCTCAGGCAAACGAGCTTCTTTGGGCTATTTTACAAGGAGGGCACTAGTCTCTTTCATGAAGGCTCTGCCCTCATGACTTAATTATCTTCTAAAACCCCCACTTCCTAATGTCCTCATCATTAGAGTTAGAATTTTAACATATGAATTCTGAAAGAACACAAGCATTTAAATCATAACACACATCATTCAAGTCGATGTCAACTTATTAACTTCAGATCTTTGGAGTTTTAAGCGTGCATGGTAAAATTTCAAAGGTTAGCTATAAAACAGTATTTCAAACTTTTAAGTACAATAGAGGAAAAATAAAATAAAAATAAACAAAAAATCATAAAGACAAAATCAAGAAAATAAAAAAGAATACAGAAAATAGGAGACAAAAAAAAAAAAACAAGTGAACTGAAATGATAGAAGTAATTGAAAATAAATGCCAGTTAAAAGACAAAGATGATCACTTTCAATTTTAAAAAAGTTTTAAAAATAATCCACCCATAATTTGTAAACAGGAGACACACCTAGCATGTACAGATACAAATAGTGTTGAAAGATGCAAAGCATATACTGACCAAAGAAAGCTGGAGTAACTATAATACTGTCAGATAAGACCAATGCTAAGACAGTGGCATTGTAAGGTCCAAAAAAGATGACTGATAAGAGGAAAGTTTCAGTTCACCTAGAGATATTGTAATTATAAATTATATTAACATGCTAAATTAACCGCAAAATATATGTAGTGAAAATCAACAGACGTAGAGAAAGAAAAATAAAAATTCACATTCACAATAGAAAATGTTAATAAATTTTTCTCAAAGATTGAAAGATTAAGCTAGAAAATGATTAAAGACACACAAAAGTTGAACAAAAAAGACAAACAGGATTTACTGGATATGTATTAAAAACCCCCAACCAACAATTTAAAAATGTACATCTTTTTTCAGTCACACAGGGAGTATTTACAAACGCTGACTGTGAACTCAGCTATAAAACAAATCTGAAATAATTTTAAATAATTGCTTTTATACAGACCACGTTTTCTGCCAGTGCAATATATTCAATTAATAATAGAAAGTAATAAATATAAATTTAAATATTTTAAAACACACTTCTAGGGAACACTTGAGTCAAAGAAGAAATTAAAATGAATTTTCAAAAAGACAGAGAACTGGGAGATAGGGCAAACTTTACACATTAAATCTTCTGTGAAACAATAAAAGCAATATTTAGTAGAAATGTATAGCATTATCTTGTAATAAATATATCACACAAATTATATCACAAATGAGCAAAAATAGTGATTTAAGAGTCTAAATTTGCAATTGGGGATGGGAGGAAGAATAAAATGAACACAAAAGAAGTGGAATTAACAATATAATAAAGAGAGGAGAAAATTTAACAAACTAAAATAGAAAAGAAAGATAATAGAGAGAGAACCAGTAAAGCCAAAACTGATTATCTGAATAAAAATAATCAGTCAAAACTTTGGAGACAGTTTAAATGAAAAAAGAGAAAGGGAGAAGGTAAGTTAAATTCTGTATCATAGGACTGAGGGAAAGAAGAAGAAACAGATGTTTGAGAACGGATATTTTGAGAATGAAACTAGTATGGTCAGTGAGAAGTTGGATGCCCAAGACCATCAAAATTCATTTCATGTAACTGTAAAACAGTGCTAGTTTGTGGCCCTGCTCTGACTTGTTTAGACATGGAGGTCATGCCACTTCCTCCAGGAAGACTTCCTTACATACACTCCCGATTAACTCCTTCACTCTCCAATTCTGACCTGGCATCTTCTCTGCTGGCATGAAACTCAAACAGATCCCGCTCCCAGCCCACGTGACACTGAAGTATATAACTCTCTATTTACCTGTATCCCGCAGTTGGCAGTCATTTCTATTGAGAGGCTGTATTTGGGCCATCATTGTACTCTCAGCAGTTGATGCCTGGTATATAATGGGGGCTCGGTAAACATTTTTTGCATGATTGAAGTATGAGACCAAAAGTTGGGGGTGTGAATCGTCAAGACTCAGTTTCTGCAGCAAAGCAGTATGTCAAGGTATGGTCAAGGAAAGATAGGAGTAGCAGAAATGTGTCACTAAATCTCTGCAGGGACAAGTCCGAATCTAAAGCACCTTGCTGAGTCTGGGGTCAATGTCAACAGAAGAGGACAAAAAGACAAAACCAAATGAAAGACAGAAACTTGGCAGTCTGAATCTAACCCCGTTGCCCAGTCACTTGGACCAAGGGTCATTTTAGAGGAACAGACATCTTCTGCCCATCTGAAAAGTGTAGTTCTACAAGCCTAGCATTGACAAGGGGTTTCATAATGGTTTTGATCTAATATTCATTTGGTAAAGAGGATGCCCTTTTTCCAGCTGACATACACTCTTTGAAATATGTATTTTTTTCTATGACCTAATGGTCTGGGCACAGAGAAGTGTCATGATGAAATTGACCAATGGGCTCAGTAAGTCCTGAGAAAGCAAGCAATAGCTTCTTTCCACCTTCTTTCACGCCACCTGAGACAGGCACTGTATGTAATTAGAGTATTTCTTTGTGCAGAAAGTTCCCCTTTACATGTCATGTGTGAATCCAAATATTTTGAGCTACGCTCTGGCATGATACAAAAAAAAAAGCATCATTATAAAGAAATGTAATGTTCTTGTAACCAGGAATCACAGCACACAGGCTTATGTCATTAAAAAAAGAGAGTATGTTCCAATCTTTGCTGTAAGTAAAATAAACTAATCCCTCCTAGTTTTCCCTGGGCACCTTCCGCAGTCTGGAAGAAGCAGACTTCATGTCAGAGACGGTGTCATTTGCGAGGTTAATTTGGTTTGGGCCGAGATGATATTTGTGCAGTGACAAATGCTACTTATTTACCTGTGCAAGATGGACATGAGTGATCTAATCCACACAGGATTGTCTTCGAATGACGTGTCGCTGTGCTTGGCTAATGAGTATGAATGTTACACGAGCCTTTCTCCTGAGAGAAAGTGGCAGATTCCAGGTCAAAGTTAGAAGACCCAGTGTGTCTGTTGAGACAAGACAGGATGCAAGATTTGCCTGTTCTGATTGCTTAAAATAATGAATTTGAATGGTAAATTCAGGAAGATCTTTTCCTTCTTTTTATCTCTCCACTTTATTGATCGATGGGACCAAATGTATAGCTTACACTGATGTCTTATAAATCCAGCTTATGTGAGTTTCAAAATAATAAAGAGCCCAGAACCTGTTTATTCTCAGTGTAGATATAAAATAAGAGGGAGTTGATTTGCTTTCTAATGTGAGACTCACCTTGCTCCTTTTGTGCCACGAAATACGATGCAGATGGGGAAGGTGGTTTCTGAGGCTTCAAGGGGGGGGATTATTTTGGCTCAGATGGGAAGGGACATGTAGGAAGTCTTAAGAAGACCTATAGCCTCTTCTGTCTCTGATGCAGTAATGTCTCCTGCTGCTGGTCAAAAAGTATAATGTGACTCTTATAAAAGCAAAGCTTAGACTCTTTTTTTTTTTAGCTTTAAGTGTCTGGATCAGAAAAGCTGTGATTTTGCATTTCTGTTGTTGCCTTGTGCTCCTATATGTTTGTACTACAAAGATAAAAATAACATGTCACAGAGTCTCTGTAAATTGAGCTGCACAGTGGCAGAGAGGTGGCTACTGGGACACAGGAAGAATAAATGATCTTGGTTTATTTATTAAAAATATGTACAGCCATGTGGAAAACTTACCTTTCTCTTCACCCCAGTGGGCTTTTTCATCTAAGGTTCACTTCCTACACAACAGAGGCACTTTAAACTTCGTCTTTTACAAAACTCAGCTATTTCCCTCACATATTACCATTTTGAACATTTTTTTTAAACAATAGATGGTGTTGAACCCTAACAAGACAATAGTTTTTGGCTCTGAACTAGACATTTTCCCCCAATTTAAGCATCTTCTTGTTACCAATGGCCTCCATTTCAAACATGCTCATTACCTTGAATATACTGTTGCATGGAGTATATCACAATGCTAAGATTACTTCTCTTTGCTGTTAAAAAAAAATGTCTTAGGAAACCAAAATGAATCGACGATTTCATATCTTAGCAACTCAAAAAACGCAAGGTGGTCCTGTCCCAGTGCCAAAATAAAAGCCTTGTAAAGCATTTAAGAAGTTTATTCTTCCCAAGACATGAAAACATAGCCCACCTTAGCATTAATTTGAGCTGTGCATGCACAGCAAATGAAAAGTAGACCTCCCCTAAGTGAATAAATCTCTTCGAAGGATGGGCATATTGGCTTCCTAAATACATACGCCATGCATACAAATATAAAACATGTATGTATGTAGTTTTAGGCAGGTGTAAGAGTCATTGAGTGGTGGCCAAGATTCTGAATAAGAAGTGAACACTGTATAACGAACATATGGTAATGTGTGAAAAATGTAAGCCTATATATGGAAGACCTGACCTATGTGTTTATGATGTGCTCACAAGGTCATTTATTTCTATTTCAATAGCTTTTTATTAATGTGTCCCCTGTGACATGGCTTTGCAAAAGGGAAACGACGTAATGAGTAAGCTCTGTACCAAGTGAAATCTACTGAAGTTCCTCATAGAAGGTGGGTATATTGAGAACCACTGATATACTTTCTTAATTTCACATTAGCATTGCAAAGCTATTATCAACATGTAAGATCTTATCAAGACATTCCTTCATCTTTCAAGATTTGGACCCAGTGTCTGTATTATATTATTTGCTATAGATTAAATTATAACTCATTTCAAACGACAGCCCAACTATTCACCCATCCCATCCATTTCATCTGACTATGCTGGGTCCTCATGTCTATTGTTTCAAACATCTGAGTAGCTTTTCCTTAAAAAGAACCTGAATTCATGCTTCTGAAAATCCATCAAGACAAGTTACCTTCCATGTTGTCTAGTCGATCTGTGGCTGAAAACCTGCTTGTTGCTGTAACCTACACGGAGGGTGCATGAAGGTCAAGTTTCAAGTCAGTGAGCTAGACCCTGCCCTAAGAAAGAAGGAGACATAAGCCGGGCTTGGTGGCTCAGCCTGTAATCCCGCGCCTTGGGAGGCTGAGGTAAGTGGATTGTCTGAGCCCGCGGGTTCGAGACCCGCCTGGGCAAGTAAGACCTCATCTCTACAATAAATAAAAAATCATCCGGGTGTGGTAGCGCGCGCCTGTAGTTCCGGCTACTCGGAAGGCTGAGGCAGAAGGATCGCTAGAGTCTAGCAGGTCGAGGCTGCAGTGGCCGGGAGCGGCCACTGCACTCCAGTCTGGGCAACAGAGCGAGACTCCAACTCAAAAAAAAAAAAAAAAAAAGGAAGAAGGAGACATCAACAATGAAGCTAAAATAATACCTTAAAAAAGTGACTTAGAGGAATTAAACAGAGTTCCTCCACCGAGAGTTTATCTAAGAAAATATGACTTTTGTTCTCATAATCAGAAAGAAATATTAATTCCACTTACTACAAAGAAGGCATCCAGAAACATTCACAAAATGCATAGGAAAATTAGGCTCTCTGAACATAAATTTTATCGTCACAAAAGGGGAAAGGAAAATAAGTAATAATGTAAATTGAGTTGCTAAAGTGAGACTGTAAGGGAATAATACAGTGAAAAAAAGAAGCTTTAGGTCATAACCCCGAGAAATATCAGTGTGGCATCAAACTAGGCAGAGAAAAAGTGGTCACAAAGTATAATGAGAAAGAATATCCATGGAAAAACCAGAAGATCCCCCTACTGGGAATATACCTGGAGGAATTCAAATCATTCTACAAAAAAGATTCCTGCACACATATGTTTATTGCAGCACTATTCACAAAAGCAAAAACATGGAACCAACTGTGTTGCTCATTGAAACTGGACTGGATAAAAAAAATGTGGTACATATACACAGTGGAATATTATGCAGTCATAAAGAAGGATAAACATATGGACTTCAGCAACTTGGATGGATTTAGAGTTTATAATACACAGTGACCACATGTTTTCACTCAGAAATGGACCCTGAACATTTACCATAATACTATAAGAAAGGGATTGGCAGTAGCGGGATACTGCTGGTGTGGGGGGTGGGGCGAACACAACATCAATAAGGGTACCTGATCTCAAACCAGTCAAAGTGGGGACAAAAGGGAGGCCCCAACTTTACCTGCATGATGTCCACTTTTATACCTAATCCTGAATTGTACCTCAGATCTTCAAAATAAAAAATAAATAAAGGAAGAACCAGGAGAACATATAGTCGTGGGAGTCAAGGTAAGAGGATGCTTCAAGAGGAGAAGGGTGGCCGGGTTCAGTGGCTCAGCCTGTAATCCCAGCATTTTGGGAGGCCGAGGTCAGTGGATTGCCTGAGCCCGCGGGTTCAAGACCCGCCTGGGCAACTTGGCAAGACCTCATCTCTACAATAAATCAAAAATTATCCAGGCGCGGTAGAGCGCGCCTGTAGTTCCAGCTACTCAGAAGGCTGAGGCGAAAGGATCGCCAGAGCCCAGCAGGTTGAGGTTGCAGTGGCCGGGAGCGGCCACTGCACTCCAGTCTGGGTGACAGAGTGAGACTCCAACTCAAAAAAAAAAAAAAAAAAGAGAAGGGTCATGGAGCAAATGACACTCAAAATCAAGGGAGAGAAGGACAGGGAAGAGTCTGCTGGAATGAAAGCCCCACTTCAATTAGCGTGTTCTCAGCCATCTGCTTCCTGTCTTTCTTCCATTATTACACAGAAGGGCTAGAAAATGTCTGTTTTAAAAGAAGCATTTCTCAATACTTCATATTTATAAGGAGGTCAAAGGAGGGAGATCTTGGAAAAAAACAGTTGTAGCAACAGGTAAAGAAGTGGAGACTGAGTCGAACAGTTTGACTCTGAAAGATCCAGAGGAAGAACAGACGAGTGTCTGACTATGTATGTGTTCATTCATTGTTTTAAGAAGGGAAGACCTCTAAGCATGTTTCAGTGTGATGTTCTGGAATCAGCAGAGACTGGAGAGTGTTTGTGTTAGAAAACAATAGGAAAAGGAAAAGGTGAGTTACCTGTGTTCAAAGTCATTAGTTTGGGGAACTCAGACAGTTTCCTTTTTATGATTCTGTCTTGTGTGTAATGCAGAAGGCCAAACTGTTGTGCAAGTGTGGGGAAAAGATGACAAGGTCAGAAGTCTGAGCAGAGTAGAGAATTCTTAAATCCCTGCTGAGGGCAAATGGGAAGGAGATGAGTAGGAAAGACTTCGAAGATTGGCTTCGCCAGGATGAACACGCACTGAGCCTGGACAGAATGAGATCATGTTTCCAGGGCTTGTCTCATGCTTGGCATAGAGTATGTACCCAGGAAAGATGGGTTTCTGTTGTCCCTTTTGTCGTTGGAAATCCTTGGACAAAAGTTGTTGCATCCATAATGTTATACCAATTTTCAGACACAATAGCTCAGCAACAAATGTTTGAAATATCTGTTGAATTACTCCCTATGTGAGCTTTGAGTACACCAGATTGAAGGAGAAAATGGTTTGTACAAAAATATTTTAAGAAGATAAATGGGAGAAAGGGTCTCCCATATTTACAGAAAACAATCACAATCATTTCCCAGCACTCTTATGAGATGTTAACAAATAGTCTGTTTCTGTTTCAAGCTTTTATGCCCTCAAAAGCCTTGTTTCCATTTGTGTGTTCTCAGCCATCTGCCTCTTGTCTTTCTTCCATTACTAAGGAAAGGGCTAGAAAATTTCTGATTTGAAAAAGAAATGTTTCTTGTTATCTTGTATTTGTACATCAAATATGCTGGTGCAAACTTAATACTATTTAATTGTCCCTAAAAACGGTATTTCAGTGTAGCCAATGTTCTTTTCAAGGACCAGCATGTTCGTTAACTGCCAAGCCTACAAAAGAGAAGTTGAAAGAAGGTTACCCTAAGTGGCCTTTTGGCAGTAATTAGCTTGTCTTAGGCTGTGTGTTGGGAACATAAGCGCAAGGTGTTTTCCCATTACTCATTATTTATGTTAGTTTATTGCCTAAACTTATCTCAGACCCTTTCACCCACCCTGATTAGCTGGCTCTTTGACCCTCACTCCACCACCAGTGCCCAAGGCTGAGATGTTGTGGCAAAGGAGTTTGTAACAGTCATGAAATCTCTCTGTTAAAGTTAAGTGAGTTTCAAGACATAAGAGCAGAAGAGGAAGAAAGAGTTATGTCATTGGTCTTCCTGCTTTGTCATTTGTTAAGTGTCATGTCATATTTTGAGACTGGATAAAGTATTTGGTGAAGACTTTTATTTTTGCTTAGCGTAAGATAAGATACCAATGAGTAGAGAAGCAGCCCTCTTAAAGAAAGTCATCCTGCTTCTCTAAGCAGAAAGAGCAACCAGGAGCATTGCGATAATCCAGAAAGGGTATGGTGGCTTGATCCAGGGTGTGGCAGTAGAAGCAGCAAGAAATGGTTAATGCTGATATATTTTCAAAGTATAACCAACGAGATTTGTTGGCGGATTTGATAGGGTATGAAAAAAAAAAAATCAAGGATGAATGCAAACTTTTGGCTCGGGAACCCAGAAATGGGGATTTACAATCATTTAATAGAAAACGCAGTGGGAGAAGCATTTTTGCAGAGAAGATCAAGAGTTTGATTTGCAGCATGTTCTCTTGAGATTGCCATGAGACAATAAAACGGAAACGTTGAGCTGGCAGCTGGATAGATAAGTCTGAAGTTCAAGGAAGAGATCCAGGCCCCAAATGTAAATCTGAGAATCATGAGGAAATAAACAGAACTTAAATCCACAAGACCAGATGATTTTACAGCGAAGTGAGTGCAGCTAGAAAAGAGTTCTGGAGACTATACACTGGGGCATTCAGACATTAAATACCGGGAAGCTGAGGAGGAATTAACAATGGAGACTGAGGAGGATAATTTAGAAAAACAGGAAGAAAAGATGATTGTGAGGACATGGAGAACATTGGTCTAGGTGGAAGGGGTATGCTGCTACTGCTCACACTAACAACAGGTCAAGTGCGGCCACGGTGAGGTCGACCAGTGGGTTAAGTTGCACAGAGGTCACTGGTGACCTGAAAGAGAGCGGTGTTAGTGGACAGTGGAAGTGAAAGTCTGGTTGGATCAAGCTGGAGAAAGAATGAAAGGAGAGGAATTAGAGACAATGCATAGAGATAATTCTTAGAAGGTGTTTCTGTAAGGAAAAGAAATGGGATAGTAGCTAGAGGGGAATGTGGGGTCAAGAGACGATCTCATAAAGATGGAGGACTTTATAGCATTTTAAAGTAATCATGGGAATAACTCTAATAATAAGGAAAAAAACTTCCATGTTAAAAACTAAATCACCCATCTTGAGGAGACAGGAGCCTTTTTTATGAAAGAAGAGTTTATGTGCTAATCGTTAAAGTGCATCATTTATGTGAGTCTATCAGGAACTATTTGTTTAGAAGGGTGGTTGGACCACACCAGATTTTTTTCTGAAGGCCACATTTCTGGGAATATAAAGGCAACACGTGTTTACAAAGTGTTTGAATATACTTATTGATGATATAATTGATGGAAAGACACCCATGACACAGTTGGAAGATGAACAGTTTCTTTGAGGATGATGACGATAAAAGAACTAACACTCTTTCATTATCAAAGCACTTACTATTTACCAGGACCTATTCTACATGCTTTATGTATGGTAACACACTTAATTATCATTACAGCAGCCTATGAATTTTGTTACTCATACTCCCATTTGACATGAAGTGTCCCTGAGGCACAGACTTTAGGTAACTCACTAGTCAGTCTAGTATCTGGGAACCAAGTTCAGCAGTCTGGCTACAGGTTAGGATAACCAGTAGTCTATTCTGAAACTCATAGAGATGGTGATACAAAGCAAAAAACAAGTAGCTGTCCTTCGGAGCAAGGTAAGGGCTTTGCAGATTCTAAAATAGAAAAAAGAATCTGAATATTTCTTTCATAGTTTAGCAATTTTAGCATGTTTCTAATTAATTTTCGGATGAAGTATATAAATGTTTGTGGGTGTGTAATGTGGTTACTGGGTTTTAGCATTGACTTTTCCATAAATTTTTGTGAACAAAGCCTGAAGATGACAAATCATTATTTGTAAAAGAATAATGGGTTATCTGCCAGACTGAACAAAGGCAGACCTTTCTTGGTAGCCATAGAAGGGCCTATGACTTTTTTATGTTTTTATTTTTATTTTTGTGCTTTAAACATAGATCTTGAGAGTTGGATTTCTTTCTAAAACATCGTATGGAACACTCACTTTGCCTCATTTTGTCTGGGAGAGCAGGAAGGAAACTTCTAACCTCTTGTTTTTCATTATTGCTTCACTGACTCATCCAGTCTTCTTTTAAAACAAAATAGAAAGAAAGGAAAGAAAAAAAAAAAGAAAGAAATAGCAACTGAAGCCATGCAGGAGGAAAAAACTCTTCTATGTTAATCAAAACAACCACAATCCTTCCAAGTGCTAAGCACTGGAATGATATAAAATAGGCATAATTCCATATCTGGTTTGTTGCTTTTTCCTCTTCTTAACTTGAACCAAGTCATGAAGTTATGTCATTAAGGGTAAAATCTGCCTCTTAAAAATAACTTGGAGATCATTTTACATGAGAGTGTTTACTGAACTACATTAGGAGATTTGTTAAAATTGCTTTCAAAGTGAAGACAAAACAATCTAGATTTATAAGAGTAATACATTTTTAAATGCAAAGGAAAAGGGGCAGCATACCGTCTCCCAAGCCATCACCTAATCAGCTAAGCATGAAGAAACTGGAAATTTAAACTTTATGTTTTCAGAGACTGTATAAATAAGCCATCTGAATATCCTGAAGGCGTACAAAATGTTGTCCTTTCTGAAACAGAACGAGAAATATGTGATCTATGTTTTAAAAATTTGTGAAATTATTTATTCTTTATTACTACAAACACCTGGAATATTTATTCACTTATTCAGATAACCATCATTTTCCTGGGATGACTCTAAAATTCACTTGTGGTTATTGTTTGAGAAACATGTTCAATAACTCAGTAACACTTCATTTCTTTATGTGTGTAAAAAATTTTCTTACCAGATGAGATCACCCTTTCACCTATTTTCTGTATGTGATAATCCCCAATGCTCTTTCAATAAATGTCCTTTCTTAAAATCTTACAGGAACTATATAGTAAATTCTTTATCAGATGATTCAACAGGAGAGAATTTACAAGCCAGTGAGCAGAATGGGCTCAATAACCAATGGGATTGCACAGTGGATAGCCCCCAGATTTCTTTCACGCTAGAAGAGGATTTACCAGAGGAGTGATGTGGGTGAGGTTCTTCCTTAGAGAACACCACATGAGGCTTATCGAGGATTAATAGTATTCAACCAACGTGGGTTTGGTGTTGGGCAACATTTCAAAATGGAGATGTATCAGTAAATGGAATAGTCTCCCAAGGGAACTAATGGGAGTATAATTGCTTTTCTCATTTAAAACTGAGCTAGACAAAGCCTTTTTGGAAAGAGCCATGATATTATGCCAGGGTGATGGACTGCACAACTCATGTGGTCTCTTCCATCTCTAATTTTGTGACATGAAAAATAAAGAAACACATTAAAATTAATGCATTTTAGCACATATCCATCTATCACCCCCAAAATAATTCATAGCTTAAAGAGAGGGACAAATAACAATTGCTGGAATCTATTACTAATCATAAGAAAGCACTACTCCTTGGAAATACTCTTTTAAGAAAAGCCACCACCTAATTCGTGGCACCTTTGATTAACAGTTGGGAGGACTGCCAGAAAGCAAAGCTCACAGCTGGTATACTCTCCAAGTCTCTATTTAATAACATAGCTAGTGCTCTTTTGAAAGAAAAGGAAGAGAATGTTAGCTTTTCACAAGCTCTATGCCACTGTTGTCATTTCACTTTTTGTTATCATAGCAATATTTCACACAAAACAGAACTCAGATGTTGTTGAATATAAAATATGTTTGGTGGTTTTCTAAGTGTGGTCTAGCAATCCCTGGGGGTCCCAAGACTCTTTCAGTGTATCCGTGAGGTAAAAACTATTTTGAGAAAGATACAAAAACAATATTTGCATTTTTCACTTTTATTCTCTATGAATAGGCTACATGATATACTCACAATTATCACAAAAGCTATCTGGGTAGATAAAAGGTATCTATTAAAATACATATCTGTGTGAGGTCTGGTTTTTTTCATATACTTAACCAAAACCACGTATCACAATAAATTGAATACAGAGACAAATATGAGAATCTATCTTTTTTATTAACAAATCTATCTTGTTTGTGTTAAGCCAAACATCAGAGAGATTTGCAAAACTGAAAATAACGCCACTCTGCTCACTCTTATTTTGGAAAATACAGTGATTTTTAAAACTAAAATATATGGTTTACATTAAGATGTGATCATTTATTATTGGTATTTTTCATAAGGTAATAAGAGGATTAAGTATGTCTACATCTTAATACAGTAAATATTAATAACTATACCTCACACAATTTCTTCCCTTTTTTTCCCAATAATGTTTAATAATATAAAGTTCTAGGAGAAAATGCTCAACACCACTAATCATCAGAGAAATGCAAATTAAAACCACAATGAGATACCACCTCACACCAGTCAGAATGGCCATTATCAGAAAGTCAAAGAACAATATGGCACAGTTACAGAGAAAAGGGAACACTCGTTCACTCTTGGTGGGATTGTAAACTAGCTCATCCCCTGTGGAGAACAGTATGGAAACTTTCAAATAACTAAAAATTGAATGATCATTTGACTCAGAAATTACACTACTGGGGTTGTACTCAAAGGAAGAGAAATCAATATATAAAAAAGATATCTGTACGCATATGTTTATTGCAGCACTATTCACAATAACATGATCGTTGAACCAACCTAAGTGTCCTCCAATAATTGACTAGATAAAGAATATGTGGCATGTATATACCGTGGAATACTACACCGCCACAAAAAAGAATGAAATCTTGTCCTTTGCAGTGACGTGGATGGAGCTGAAGGTCATTTTTCTCATTGAACAGACTCCAAAACAGAAAACCAAACACTGTGTGTACTCACTTATATGTGGGAGCTAAATGACCATAAAGATGGAAATAATAGACACTGGGGACCGCAATTAGTGAGGAGGTTGGTGAGGGTTCTGAATTTGCCTGTTGGGTACAATGTTCACTATCTGAGGAATGGGCCACTCGAGACCCAATATCCACCACTACATGATATGTCCATGTAATGAACATGCATGTATACTCCCTGAATCTAAAACAAAAAATGGGGGGGAAAAAAGAATATTAAAAAGTTCTAAAGTCAAAAAGTTTAAGAACCACTGACCCAGAAACTTTAAAAATTCTAGATTGATTTTATGTCCTGCTGTGGGTACCATGGTATTTATCTGCATCTCTGTTTTTTTTTCTATTTTATAATTTTCTTCATTTTATTTAAAGATGTAGGGTACAAGTCAGATTTAAGTACGTATGTGGTCTACATGCAGGTGAAGCTCGGGCCTCTCACTGGTCTTCACTAGCTGATTTAAGATTGACGTTATGTGCACCCCGCTCCCCTGACAGTGTCCCGCTTCTGCCGATTCCAGTCTTGTAGTATTGTGATAAATGTACAGGACCCACTTATGAGTGAGAACATGTGGTATTCAGTTCTTTGTTTCTGTGATAGACCACTGAGTATGATGGACCCTGAATCCATCCAGTTTCATAAACCCCAAAGCATATGCCATCAACCCATTTTTAAAATCATTGGTTTTTAGCGATTTTACATTTTTCAAATTTTAGAACATTTTGTCCTCTTGCCAATCACTTCTTTTCCCCCATTCCCAAGCTCCATAGTTGTAGGCAACCACTAATCTATTTTCTGTCTCTTTATATTTGCCTATTCCAAACATTTTATATAAATAGAATGATACAACATGTGGTCTTTTGTGTCTGGATTCTTTCACTTAGAATAATGTTTTGGAAGTTTATCCATGTTGCTGAATGTATCGGTACAGTACTTTATTTCCTTTTATTGTCCAAGATTATTCCATTGTATGAATATAGCATATTTTATTTATCCATTCATCAGTTAATGAACATTTGGGTTGTTTCCACTTCTTTGATTTGTATGAATAATGTTGCTGTGAACATTTGTGTACAAGTTTTTTATGGACATTTGCTTTTATTTCTCTTGGATAGATACCTAAAAATGAAATTGCTGGGCCATATGGTAACTCAATGATTAACATTTTGACAAACTGCCAAACTATTCTCTGAAGTGGCTGTGCTATTTTACATTTCCACCAGCAGTGTAAGAGGGTTCTAATTTCTCCATAACCGCATCAATCTTTGTTATTGTCTGTCTTTTTTATTGTAGTCATTCCTGTGGTTATGAAGAGGTATTTCATTATGGTTTTGATGTATATTTCCCTAATGACTAATGATGATGAGTTTCCACTAGTGTGCATGTTGTCTATTCTTTTGTCTTCTTTGGAGAAAATTCTATTTCAAATCCTTTGACCAAGTCTCTTATTAGATATATGATTTGCAAATATTTTATACCAGTGTGTGGGTTGTCTTTTCACTTCATAGGTGGTGTTACTGGAAGCAAACATTTTTAATTTTGATGAAATTTGACTTATTGTTTTTATTGTATCATTTGTGCTGTTGGTTTTATATATATCATTGACTAGCCCAAAGTCATGAGGATTTGCTCCTATGATTTTTTTCCAAGACTTTTATGTTTTAGCTTTTACATTTTGTTCATTGATTCATTTTGAGTTAATTTTTGTATATAATGTGAGATAAGGTTCAAATTTTATTCTTCTGAATGTGGCTATCTAGTTGGCCCAGCTCTGTTTGTGGGAAAGAGTATTTTTACCCAGTTGAATTGTTTTGTTACCTTCTTCAAAATCAACTGACCACTAAAGTAAGGGTTTATTTCTCAATTATATTCTATATATATATATATATGTCTATTTTTATGCCAATAGCACACTTAACTACTAAAACTTTGAGGTAAGTTTTAAAATCAGAAAATGTGAACTCTCCAACTTTATTTCCATTTTCAAGAATTTTTAGCTACTCTGGGTCTCTTACATTTCTAAATGAATTTTAGGATCAGCTTGTCAACTTCTGAAGAAAAAAAAGCCAACTGATATTTTGATAGGGATTGTATTAAATATGTAGATCAACTTGAGGAATATTACTCTTTTAACAATATAAACCTTTTCCATCTGACCCGTGAACTTGAAATGCTTTCCCATTTATTTAGACCTTCCTCAACTGTTTTCAATTGTATTTTGTAGTTTTTAGTGTACAAGTCTTGATTATTTTTAGCAAATTTATTCCCAATTATTTTTGTTCTTTTTGATACTATTGTAAATGGAATTATAGTCCTAATTTCACTTTCAGGTGATTGATTGTTAGAATATAGAAATGCAATTGATTTTTGTATATTAATTTTTATCCTGTAATCTTGCTGAACTCATTTATTGGGTATTGAATTTTTTAGTGAATACATATTGGTTTTATTATCCTTTTTTTCACTTCACAATATGTCAATATGGATAACTTTTCAAGTCAGTTTATTTATATATACCTTTTTAATTTGCGTTTTAACAGTCATTTGGTATTCCACATTATGATATAACAAAATGCATTTTCCCATTCCCCAGATGATAAGCATTTATATTAATTCCTCTCTTTTTGGCAATTTTACTACCACAAAAAATGCTGAAATTAACATTCTCAATTATACCTCTAACTGCTCATTTATACTTATATTTTTATAAGCCAGATTCCTAAAAACAGAATTGACTGGTCATAGTACATATTTATCTAAAATTTTAGCAAATATTACAAAATTGTTCCTCAAAAAGGTCCACATTTTTCTCTCTTTAAAAGACAAGATAGATTCATTAAGTATGAACATCAAAACAACTAATAGTATCTCATGATTGTCCATTAGCTTGGGTTAAAAAAAAATCTCAAAAAAAAACCAAAACAGCAAGACTTCTCAAGTGATAGTCAAATTAACTTGGGGGCTAAGTACAGTTATTCAGAACTGCCGGTGAAGACATCTTTCCTCCCCAGACATTTTTAACTAGAAATAACAGTGAAGAACTAAGAAGATTTACTGTAGTTCAATCAATCAATCATACATGCTGTGAAGCTTTCTGACATTTTTGCTAGCGAACTCCCAGGAGAATGTGGTTCACTAGGTCTTAGACTATAAAGCATATGTTTGGAATGCTTAAACATATGCATACACGGTATAACTGTCTACCCAACAAGTACGTCTCCAAATAAATGATTTCTCAAGTATGTAGATACTTAAAACATAGATCAATAGATAGATGATAGACAGATAGATAGATAACATAGATAAATAATAGATAGATAGATATGAATTTTGGCATGGATAAACTTCTTTGCTGCTGTCAAAGGGGGTATATTAGCAAAGACTAAGATATTTCTGCCTTACTAATAAGAAGCAAGAAGTGGACTGAACCCCACGTAAGAGGACCAACAGTATCTGGGAAGTCAGAAATGCAGGCCATCTGAGTCCATAAACTATAATTTTAGTCACAAGATTAAGGTTTATCTTTTTTTTTTAACTGGGAAAGAAATAATTCATAGCAGAATTCAAGGGGTTTCCAGTTGAAATGTATGTGTTTGAGACTAAATTTACACTAGAGGTAAAATCTGAACTATTTATCACTTGTCAAGATTTCTTTGTTCTTAATCCAAAATGATTTTTTCAGCTTTCATCTCAGCTCTATAGCACATATTCACAAAACAATTTCCATATGGAAGTCATTGTGTTAGGAGCTCTGGGCAGAATAATGATACATGGCTATTGCCTTAAAGAAGCTAACACTACAGTAGGATAGGCAGCCATATACATAGATATAACACAAGATCCTATAAAAGTCTACAGATCATAGTTTGCAGAGATTTTTTATGCATTATAAATTTAATGTCTCTATTCTACAAACAATACAAAGCTGTAATTATCCCTTTAAAGTCATTTGCCAACATAAGTATACGTAATTATATTAATTTGTCCTCATTTTAACGGTAATAAAGAAAACTCTTCATAGTCAGGAGCTGAGTCTATCTTGTTCATTGTATCTCCAGGATTTGTCACAATGACTATTATAATAGATATTAAACATACCCCATAAACATATAATGTATAGAGTCATGTACCACATAACAGCATTTTAGTCTAAAGATTGAAATGACATTGAAGCTGAAAAATTCCTACTTCCTGGTAGTGTGACAGCCATTATAAACATCATAGATTATCACCTTTTCTATGTTTAGATATGTGTGTTTCTTTGTTATTTATCTTTATGGTTTTTTCTGACAGTAGTACCATGCTTTTAGAAACTGTGGCTTTATAATATATTTTGTATTCTAATTGTAAGACTATTCAGTACAGTAACATGCTGCATAGGTTTGTAGCCTAGAAGCAATAGGCTGCACCATATTGCCTAGGTGTATAGTAGGCTATGCCATCTAGATTTGTGTACGTATACTCTATAAAGTTCCCACAAGGAAATCACCTGAAGACACTTTTCTCAGATTATATCCCCATCCCTGTCCTTAAGTGACATGAGACTGTACAATTATTGTCAATTCAATACATATTTTAAAAAATTAGTTGACATAATAAAGAAAATCCATATTAACGCATAAAAACATTAAAAATATAAAGATAACACAAAATTTGACCAATTTATAAATAGTTTAGAAGTATACATTTTTGCTCAGATTTGTGATGTTATTCTTAGACAATTACTGTAATTAGGATTGCTATGTTTAAAATATGTTTATAAGTTGCACTGCAATACATAACGATTTACGACCCTCTAAAAAGTTTGTATTACTTTACACTTCATTCACTAGAACACAAAATTCCTACTTCCCAAAAATGACTCTGCACTTTGTCAACTCTTCTTTCTTGGCCAATCTGATATGTTACAAATAATCTTGCATTGCTATGTTCACTTGTACGTCATTGATTACAAAAAAAAAGAACATTTTTTGTTCTTTTACCTTTACTAGTTTACTATGAAGTGGCTTTTTTTATTCTCCAACTTTTTCTCCTGAATGTGTAAATTGTTTATATAGCACTGTTATACAGCACTTTTTTCTATCATATGGTAATTGTTTACATGTGTTTTTAAATGCTATCCACCATGCTATTTGTTATGAACATAGTCTATCTTTTATGTAACAAAATCTATAAAAATTTTTCTCATATTTTCTGACTTTGGTGTCTTATCAAAGGCCATTAACCATCCAAGATAACATAATTATTTCTCTATAATGTTCCTAGTTCATTTTTTTCTTTCAACACATCAAGTCTTGACACATAAGCTTGGAGTATCAATTTATATTTGTTTTCCAATCAGTCAGTTATTCCAATATCATTTGATAAATAGGCCAAAAGTCTTGAAATGCTATATTTGTAAGACAAAAAAGACTGTACATTTTTAATTGCTGTGTTATTTATCTTTATGCCTATTTTTACCGCAGTACCATGCTCTTTAGATTACTGTATCTTTATAATACCTTTTGTATAATACTACTGCTTGTATTTGTATTTTGTTGAAAGCCCTCTTTTTAGGTGAGCATTAACGTTTCTGGACCATTCTTTCATTTTGTTTTTTGTTTTTGTTAAATCTTAAAATTGTTTAACTAAGTACAGGTATTTATCTTCAAATCTTATTGGAATTGGTTCTGTAGAATAATGTTAGAAATTCTTAGACCAGGCACAGTGGCTAAAGACTGTAAGGCTGAGGTGGAAGGATCACCTGAGCCCAGCAGATTGATGCTGGGGTGGCCGTGAGCATGCCACTGCACTCCAGCCTGGGTGACAGTGAGACTCTGACTCAAAAAAAATAAAAAGTTCCAGGAAAAGTCCAGAGCATCGAGGATGAAAGCTACGACAATGCTGAATACAATCGCTTTCCATAAATTTTGGCCAGGCACAGTGGCTCAAACCTGTAACCCCAGCAGTTTGGGAGGCCAAAGCAAGAGGACTGCCTGAGCCCACGGGCTCAAGACCAGCCTGGACAACTTGGTGAGGCTTCATCTCTACAATAAATCAAAAAATTAGCCAAGCATGGTGGCACATGTCTGTAGTTCCAATTGTTTAGAAGGCTGAGGCAGAAGGATCGCCTGAACACAGCAGGTAGACACTGGGTTGGCCGTGAGTGTGCCACTGCACTCCAGCCTGGGCGACAGAGTGAGACTCTGACTCAAAAATATATATATATATTCTCCACACGGTAGTTATTTTGCACAATTTTATTTTAGCACAATTTCAGTAAATAAAGGACTTTTTGCAAGAAAAAAGTAGTAAGTGGAAAAGCAAAATTGAATGATAAAAATTGCAATGACAAAAATCTTGTCAACAAAGACCCCACAGACCTTTCCTTTCTAGGGAGCCATGGTATAAACCAAAACAAAAAACAAAAACAAATTGTGTTTAAACCACCAGAGGGCAGTGCACTCTAAATAATGGGATCTCAGCAATTTTTGGGAGATGATGCCCAAAGTTTCACTTAGCTAGAAGATGAAATTGACATAAGAATAACAATAGACTATAAGTTTACATTACACTCTAAAGTAATTACAAGGTTTAATTCTAATATTAATGATTTAACGTTTATGTATAATACTTATAGAATATTTTTAGAACTATTTAGTCACCACTGATTTATCCCTATTAATGTCAGTCACTACCTGCCCAACCAAATTGCTGACCATCTACGTGAAACTGTAAGCTGTTCTATATGAATGAGAACTTGAAAACAGGAACCGCTCCTAGCTTGCCAGTTGTTTCTTCTGTACATGGATAGGATTCAGGTTATAGTAGCAACTCAATAAATATCTGATAAATGAAAAAAATGATCTATCTCAATTTCTGAATTAATTCAAATGAAGCCTGCACTACACTAGAAGCTATTACTACTCTTAGGTAAGTGGGTCCCCTGCCTTGGGCCTTGAACTTCACTGGGCCTCCTCTACTGGCAACTCCTCACCATCAGGCGAGGGCCACTTGTTTTCCCATGGTCAATGGAATAGGGCCACTTGAAGTCTATGGTCACCCTTCTGTATCATTTCCAGATCTCTCGGACACAGATTGACTGACGCTCATGGCCAGGGCCTGTGCAACGCTACTTCTCTGGGCTCATCTTACCCATAGGAGATCATGCCACGGGTATACACACTCTAAACCCAAAGGATGGTTGACCAGGGGCCATTTATGTGGACTGCAGACAGAATTGTATTGTGCAGTCTGAAATTTATAGACCAGAAGAACTGATGGTGAATTCTCTCTCTTTATGACCTAGATTTCTGAATCATATAGTTGTTGTTGTTTTTTTAACAATAATTCCATATTACTTGTATAGTTTTTAAAATACAGAGGGAAAGATAGAAAAATAAAGCCCACTTGGCTAAGGGACAGATTGGATATGGAGGATGACAGAACAACTGACTTGTGTAACTTTCTGGCTTAGGGACTGGATGAATAGCAGTATCATCAAATGAAATTAGGAATTCTAGAAGAGGAATGGATTTTGGATATGCTGTAAGAACCGCATATCCATGAAGACACAAGTTATGTTAAGGACCTGAGTCACTATCTGAAAAGCAGTCAGAAATTCTAGTACAGCTCTCAGTAGGAAGGTTTTGACTGGATTATGCATTTAAGAGGCATCTGTGTATAACTGTCAACACAAGCAAAAAGCCTACCCAGGAAAAGTATATGAAATACAAAAAGAATAAATACAAAGTCATTACCCTGGGAGATAACATTTTCGGATAAGAGGGAAGAAGATGACTGAGAGAGAGCTGTCAGACAGTCAGGAGAAGGATCAGAAAAGTCAAAATCAAGGAAAAGTTTCAGTAACTACAAAGAGCTCTTGATGTCAAATAGAACAGAAAAGCCACGTACAATACATTCTTACAAGCACAGTCTGGAATTTATCATCAGCAGGTCACATATGACCTTAGAGATGGTTATGTCAGTGAGTGGTCAGGCTGAGATCAGAGTGCTGCAGGCAGAACACGGAATCGGAGGTAAGGAAGTCGGTCTAATGGCACTGCCCACCTTTTCAAGATGTCTTCCCTGGAGAAGATTAGGAGGAAAAGACTGCAGACATTTTCCAGCTTGGTAGGAGAGGCAGCTTACAGAAGCTGTAGGTTAATTATAAGAAAATCTGAAAAAATGTCGTCTGGAAGACCTCCCCCACCATGGGAAACCCAAATGTGACCTCTATTTCTGCACTTTTCCTGTTCCTTCTTGACTCCTACCTGCCAAGATCCATCATTAGAAGTCAAACAGTAAACAAATAAACTACTTCCTGCCCATATGTTAATAGCTTCTTTCTCATGAAGATTAAAGTTAATGTTGGAATTTTGTTCATTCTCCTTTGGTCATTTTCTTGGAACGTAAATTTAATAGATGAAGTTCCAGTTTATTAACAAGGCAAGTCAGACAACTTAGAGTTCAAAGCAGTAAGTAGTAAATTAATAACGCAAATTTTATAGCACAGAGTCAGAAGCTAGTATAAGAATTCCCGAGGAAGTCAAAAGAAACATAGGTGGACCAAAGTTTCTTAATTTCCTTTGGTATTCTCATCTTGTCTTTAATTTTTCTTCCTACGACTAAATCTGTAAGTAATGAAAGTTTAGTATTGATTTGTGCCAAGTTGGATTTTAGTGGATTCATTATTGGTCTAATTCAAACACTGCTTCTCACCTCTTTCGGGAGTCATAGTCCTTGGGCATATACTGCAAACTCCCCGTGCCCCACTCTTCATCCTCTTCCTCTTCTCCACACCAGCTCCAACCACCAATCACTGCTAGTCAAGCAGTTTACATCCTGCAACTCCTACGCACAGAGTGGACGCCAGTCTTTGCATAGGTTTCCACAGGAAACAAGGCTGTGAACTAAATATGATTCTTTTTGGAGTTCAAGAGAGGAACCCTAAGAAATGAACCCTGCCCACTCCTTAAGTGTTTTGTGCACACTCCAAAACAACCCCTTCTTAGCTCCTTTGTGGGACTCTCCAATCTACTTCTTGAAACTCATTTTTTTTCTCATGGTATGCAACCACTCTCTCTACCCATGCTCATTCCACTAGCACAGTGCCCTAAATTTGACTCATTCATTTATATAATATTCTGGGTCTGGGGCCTGGGGGAGGGAGGGACAGTCATTAACACAATTGACGAGTGATATGACTGACCCTCCTTTCCCAAAAGGAATACTGTGTGAGGGCTAGCTGGTGTTCCAAGCCCACAGGAGCCTTGGAATCCTTTGGGTGCCCAGCTGCATGCAGCCCTGGTGGACAAAGGATACACCTCTCTAGGGCAAAGACAAAGTGTGAGACAGTGTAGCTTGAACCCATAAGGAAACAAGAAATAGTTTTCCAACTGCCTGTTAGCTGCTTCATAATTTGGGCGGCAACTCTGCCTCCTCTGGTACAGTGAGTCACATTATTAAACAGCAGTAATTGTGTGTCTCGAGGGTGGATCCCTTAGGAAAAAAGAAGTTTGGAGATAATTGTTCTACCAAGTCCTTAATA
Organism: Tarsius wallacei; assembly: GCA_963574415.1. Lineage (NCBI taxonomy): Eukaryota > Metazoa > Chordata > Mammalia > Primates > Tarsiidae > Tarsius > Tarsius wallacei. The sequence goes on from CAUYQG010183407.1 coordinate 55,647, forward strand.
AACTTCTTTGCCAAGTACCCTTGTTCTCAATTTCCATCTGAGGGAGAGGAAGGAGGTGGTTTATTCTCTCATTACGTCTGCCTATTTCACTTAGGAGAAAAGACCAAAATCCACTGTGATGTGATACCCAGGATATCAACTGACCCAGTGGATATCCTTAATGAGCCATCTGTTCTTGCCTTATCCAAAATCTTCTCATCACAGTATCCCATGGTGAGCAAGAGATTCAAAACACTTTTTCCTGAGATATTAAGTCTTTTTTGATAAACTTTTAATTTTAGAATAGTTTTAGATTTACAGAAAAGAGGTAAGATAGTATAAAGTTCCCACATACTCTGCCCTCCATTTTCCCTATTAGTAACATCTTACATTAGTATTGTACATTTGCTATAATTATTGAACCCAAATCCATAGTTTGTTATTAACTAAAGTCCACACTTTATTCAGAGTTCCTTGGTTTTTTTTTATCTGTTATTTATTTATTTATTATATTTTGTATTTTATTTTAAAGTTGTGGGGTACAATTCAGGATTAGGTAGATAAGTGGTCATCCTACAGGTAAAGTTTGGACCTCCCTTTGGTCCCCACTTTACCTGGTTTGAGATCTTGTACCCTTATTGATGTTATAGTCCCCCTTCCCTGGCAGTATTCTGCTACTGCCAATCCCTTTCTTATAGTATTATGATTAAGGTTCAGGGTCCACTTATGAGTGAGAACATGTACTCAGTTCTTTCTTTCCGTGACGATCACTGAGTATTATAGACTCTAGCTCTATCCAAGTTGCTGCAAAGTCTATAATTTTGTCTTTCTTTATGGCTGCACAATACTCCATCATATATATGTACCATATTTTTTTTTAATCTAGTTTACTTTCCATGGGCAGCATGATCTCAGCCAGGATACCATGTTCCATTTGGTTGCCATGTACCTCTTGGCTCTGACAAGGTCTAAGACTTTCCATGTTTTTGATGACCTTGACAGTTTTGAGTAACACTTGTCAGGAATTGTGTAGAATTCTCTACAGTTTGGATTTGTCTGATGTTTTCTCAAGATTAGACTAATGTTATGGGTTTGGGCAAGCATATGTGAGCTTCTCCATAGAAAATTTCATGGCTGTAAGGGCAAGGCTGGTCTTAGGCAAAACCAAAAAGTGGGTAGAGTTCCCACTGAACAACCATTTCCTCACTACATCGACACACATGTCCTCCCTGCTTCTTTGACTCTCATACCCAATGCTGTCTCTCATCCATTTATCCCACACCTATCAGTGTCTTACCTAAAGAAGGTCTCCTCCACCTCCCTCTCCCTGCCTGCATCTGGACTCACTGTCTCTTTGAGATCCTAGATTATGCCTCCTTCACCCCTAGGAGCTATTGCACGTGCTACTTTCTGCCTGGAAATTTCTCCACAACACTCCTCACACCCCTAGATACCTACCCTACCTCCATTTTTACCTAATATCCATCTTTACCTAATATCTCCCTTTTATTTTATTGTCTTTAAAATTTTAGTTTGAAGGGGTACATGAGTAGGTATATTGTATAATGCTGAGCAATCCCCCAAATAGGGAACATATGCCCAATGGGTAGTTTTTCAACCCTCACCCCCTCCCAGCCTTGCCCCCTTTGAGCTCCCTAGTATGTATTGTCTCCATCTTTATTTCATTGTGTACCCATTATGAATCTCCCACTTAGAAGTGAAAACATGTGGTATTTGATTTTCTGTGTCTGAGTTTTTCCACTCTTCCCTTTTATATTTCCCATCTCAGGCAAACATCAACTTTCTGAGGAAGACCATCTGTCACCCCTGGCCACAGCTTGCCTCTTGGAAAGTCAGATCCTTCCACTCCTACTGTAGCTCGAGCTGTCCCTTCACAGCACTCATCTCAGGATGTGATCGGGTGCTCATGTGATTCTGTGGTTAACACCTGTTTCCTCCTGTTATCTGTAAGCTATATGAGGGCAGAAAATATTTCTATCTTTTTCTCACTCAATACTGTCAATGCGTTGCTCAGGGTCTCATAGCTAGTAGACATCCACTGCATATCTGCAAGAGGGAAGATGGGAAACATGACGACTATAGCAAATACCAACTTGGTTCTTTGACTTTATTAAGCTGTTGCCTGGGGTCTTGAAAACTGTGTCAGTGTAATATTAGTTCTTCTCCGTGAATATGGTAAGAAATATTCAAAGGTGACTGGGCACAGTGGCTCAAGCCTGTAATCCCAGCACTTTGGGAAGCCGAGGTGAGAGGGTTTCCTGAGCCCATGGGAGAACAGCCTGGGCAACTTGGCAAGACCTCATCTCTACAATAAATAAATAAAAATTAGCCAGGCATGGTAGTTCACCCCTGTAGTTCCAGCTACTAGGAAGGCTGAGGCAAAAGGATCACTTGAGCCGAGCAGGTCACGCTTGGGTGGCCCTAAGTGCCACTGCATTCCAGCCTGGGTGACAGAGTGAGACTCCAACTCAAAAAAGTAAAATTAAAATTAAAAAAAGAAATATGCAAAGGTAAACTACAGAGGAAATGCTTTGGAGGAGCCAAATGACTATACTATGAGCTATAATTTGGGGGTGCCAATACCTACAGTAATAAAAAACTGTTAGCACATGCCACTCCATCTTAGAAGAGAGAGGAAGTCTTCAGACTAACATCCTCTCTAGAGCTTAAGCTATCACAAACATTACTGGTTTCCTATCAGGATTCCTGGAAATAAAAATACATGAAAGATGCTCATTGTGGTGAATAACATTTTATGATTATCAGAGCCCATGAAAACAACTATTAACTCAGCCTGTAACCATAAAACTCCAAACTGACTTTCCACTAAAAATTATAAAACTGCACATACATACACACACACACACACACACACACACACACACAGACACACAGACCAGCATTAAATCCTGTTTTAGAATCTCAAAGGATATAAGTAAATAATTAAATAGTAGGGAATATAATTCATTTTGTGTATTAAAATGTTTGACAAGTCGTAAAACATGAAAACATTTCCCAAAAAAGAAATGAGTAACATTCAAGATGTATTATAGATGAAACACTACAACCATATATTCCATTGACTTCTACCTAGGATAATGCTAATGTAAGGACTATATACTCTAACTCTATTTTTGAAACAGTGGACCTAACTCTAGTTGCATGAGCTAACCAAAAACCTACCATCTCAAAAGTATGCCATTTTTCTTTACTTGTCTTTTCTTTAACATATATACCTCCTAATCCTAGATAAAGGTATGGTTTCTGGAACTGAATCACTTAGCAGTTGCTTGTGTGTCCATTGATAAAATCTTGGAAAATGTGAATATCCCCACAGAAGAAAAGCCCATAAATTAGCCATAAGATGACATTTTAGGCAATTTCATAGTTGTCACTTAAAAATCCAGTAAACAGACCATTCACAGTGGTTCATGCCTATGATCCTAGCACTTTGGGAGGCCGAGGTGGGTGAATTGGTTGAGCCCAGGAAATTGAGACTGCCTGGGCAACACAGTAAAACCTCATCCCTACAAAAAATCACCAGTTGTGGTGGCACATGCCTATAGTCCCAGTTACTAGGGATGCTGATATGAAAGCATCACCTGAATCCAGGAGGCTGAGTCTGCTATGAGCCATGATTGTCATGATCCTGCCACTACACTCCAACATGGGTAGGTGGCAGAATGAGACTCTGATTCAAAAAAAAAAAATCCAGTAAACAGGTCTCCTTTATATATTGCATAAAGCTCTATTTTCTCTTCCTTTTCTCCTTTCAGCTTCACCAGAATTATTCTCAAATAGTCTGACTTATTGTATCCTTTATCCCTTAGTCAGTCAGCAAACATTAACTGAATGCCTATTACGACCTTCTCACTGTACCAGCACCAACAACAGTCACATTTCTTATTCTCATGGAACTTATATTTTAGAGGCAGAAGACAAACAATGAACAAATCAACACACAAATATACGTCAGTAAAATTTTAAGTTGAAAGAGGCTCTATAAATTGGATGTGAGTCTTAAATAACAAAAAACAACTAGCCTTGAAACAACCTGAAGGAAAGGTATTCCAGAGAAGCAAGCACATAAGGCCCCAAGGCTGCAGCAAGCTGAGTATGTTTGAGAAACAAGCCAACAGCCTGTGTGGCTGAAGTATCCCGAGTGAGGGAAAGAGGAAGAAAAGACCAAGATAGCAGGAAATCAGGATCCAGATCTTGTTGTATTTTGCAGACAGCAAAGAAAAGATTCAATTTTATTCTAAGTAAAATGAAAACCATTGGAGATTTTTTTAAAGTAGAACCAAAGTATGACTTACATTTTAAAAATACTATTCCAGTTACAATGTGGTAAATGAATTATTAGGGTGAAAATAGAATCGGAAAGGATAACTAGGAAGCTATTGCAGTAATCCAAAAAATAGGTGATGATGACCTGAACTAGGGTTGTAACAGGAGAAACAGGAATTGATAAATTTCAAGTTTAACTTGGGAAGTCATCAGAGAAGCCCTGTGGATGGGTTAAATGTAGGGATGAGAAAGAGATACATGAGGGGTGACATCTATGTTTCAAACTGGCCTTCCAGAAGAGTGGAAGATGATACCGTTTACTAAGAAGGGGAAAACAATTTGGAGTGCAGGGAGGCGGGAGGATGTAGTGTTCCAAGTTAAGCTAGTGTGTTTGGAATTCCCGATAAGTGATAGTTTACAAAAAAGAACACAAAGACAATTATTAGGTAGCTTGCCCTGAATCATACACGGCCAGTATATGTTCTAGTATTTAAAGTCCAGCCCTTATTCCAAAATGAATTCAACTTTAGAAAACTTTAGAAAAGCCCTCAGAAATTATCTTATTTATATTGCATTCACAATATAGAATTAGCCTACTTACTGACCAAACACAGAGTAAACCGCCTCTGTGTCATTCTGGATTCTTGCTGAATATTAAAATAGGCAGTAATAATGAAAATAATGAAAGTATTACCATACAGAGATCTTCTTCAAATTTGCTTAATGTTAAGTATCACTTAGCACTTTCTATGTTCATGACTGATTTAGGCAGGTAAAACTTGGTTCCAAGAGTTTGAGTGTCTTCCGAGAAGAGTTAACTAAAAAGGATAACTGTCATCTTTTTCTTTTAATCTTTTTTTTATTTTAAAGATGTGGGGTACAATTCAGGATTAGGTAGACAAATGTTCATTATGCAGGTACCCTTGTTAATGAGGTTCGTCCCCCATCCCTAGACAGATTCCCACTACTGCCAAAATCCAGCATCCCTCCACCCCCACCCAGTTGTTTCCCATTAATGCCAATCATTATCTTATAGTATTATGATAATTGTTTAAGGTTCTTTTATGAGTGAGCACATATGATACTCAGTTCTTTTTTTCTGTGAAAGATCACTCAGTATTATAGACTCTAAGTCCATTAGGTTGCTGTGAAGTTCACGATTTTGTTCTTCTTTATGGCTGTGTAATATTTCATCATGTATATGTACACATTTTTTCATCCAGTCCTCTTTTGATGGGCAGCATGCTTTGTTCCATGTTCTCGCTACTGTGAACAAAGCTGTGATAAACATACTTGTGCAGGTATCTTTTTTATAAAGTGATTTGAGTTCTTCCAGGTATATTCCCAGTAGGGGGATTGCAGGGTCATATGGAAGGTTGATTTTTAGATCTTTTAGGAATCGCCACACTGTTTTGCACAGAGGCTGTACTAGTTTACACTCCTACCAACAGTGTAGGAGCGTTCCCTTTCCGCTGCATCCTCTTCAGCATCTGTTGTTTTTTGAGTTATTGATGATAGCCATACTGACTGGAATTAGGTGATATCTGAATGTGGTTTTAATTTGCATTACTTTGATGACTAGTGAGACCGAACATTTTTTTCATGCATATGTTGCGGCACATTTGAGTTCCTTGTAGATCCTAGATGTTAGGCCTTTGTCAGACATTTCAAAAATCATCCATAACAACCAAATAGGCTTCATTCCCGGATGCAGGGCTGGTACAACATTCATAAGATCATAAACGTAATTAAATACATCAACAGATATAAAAACAAAAACCACATGATTATATCATTAAATGTGGAAAAACCTTTTGATAAAATCCAGCAACTCTTTTTGATAAAAACCCTTGAAGGCATAAATGGAACATACCTCAAAATAGTAAGAGCCATCTACAAGAAACCCACAGTCAGCATACTGCTAAACAGACAGAAATTGGAACCATTTCCCCTGAAAACCGAAACAAGACAAAGATGCCTACTCTCACCCCTCCTTTTCAACATAGTTTTGGAAGTCCTAGCCAGAGCAAACGGACAAGAGAAGAAAATCAGTGGTATCCAAATAGGAAAAGAGGAAGTCAAGTTATCCTTCTTTGCAAACAACATGATTCTATACCCCAAAAACCCAAGAGAATCTGTCAAAAACCTCCTTGCACTGATAAAGGCAAAGTCTCAGGGTATAAAATTAATGTGTAAAAGACAGTCGCATTTCTATAAACCAACAACAAACCAAAAGAAACCCAAATAAAGTGCACAATCCCTTTCACAATAGCCAGAAAAAAAAAATCAAATACCTTGGCATCTTCCTAACCAGAGACGTGAAAGACTTTTACAATGAAAACTACATCTCCCTGATGATTAGTGAGGTTGAACATTTCTTCATGTGTCTGTTGGCTGCTTGGATGTCTTCCTTTGAGAAGTGTCTGTTCATATCTTTTGCCCATTTTATAAGGGGGTTGTTTGTTTTTTTCTTTTCCGCACATTTGAGTTCCTTGTAGATCCAAGATGTTAAGCCTTTGTCAGACCTGGAGTTGGCAAATACTTTTTCCCAATCTGTAGGCTGTCTCCCTGCTCTCTTGATGGTTATCAAAACCACTCTGAGATACCACCTAACTCCAGTCAGAATGGCAATTATCAATAACTCAAAAAATAACAGTTGCTGGAGAGGGTGTGGCGAAAAGGGAACACTTCTACACTGTTGGTGGAAGTGTAAGCTAGTGCAACCTCTGTGGAAAGCAGTGTGGCGATACCTAAAAGCTCTAAATATCAACCTCCCCCTACTGGGAATATACCCTGAAGAACTCAAATCACTCTATAAAAAAGATACCTGCACACGTATGTTTATCGCAGCATTGTTCACAATAGCAAGAACAAACCATGATTTCTGCCATTCCTTTGACGTTCATTCCTTTCACTTCTACCTCCTTGGAAAAGCTCCATGTGTGATTGTGTAGGTATGCCTGTGTATCTGTCTGACTCTCTGTTCATTCTATTTTCTTAGAGACCTGAAACCAAGTGAAAAACTTCAGGTGTGTAAAACTGATCAATAATAACAATTCTGAGAACCAGAAAAATTGGCCTAATTTCTCATTGAACTTATTACCTGTTTTTCTCAGAAGTCTTTGACTCTATGAGCATTATTTGGCCTTCTCTGAAGTTTCTGGGCTGTCCTCAGGCCTTTAGCATTACCCCAATAATTTTCTCATTATTGCCAATACAGGGAAGACAGAAGCATCATCTCTGTAAATCTGCCTCTTTCTGTACTCGATTTATCAAATGCACATCCTGCCACCTACTCGTGTGAAAGTTCCCCCGTGTGCTAGCTTGCTTGCCTCACTCTGTCTCTCAACCACTCATTGTTGAGCTGTGGGGATTCCCTGTTCCCTCCACATTTTAAAGCCCATTCTGAGAGAACTGGAATTGGGAAACCTGCAAAGAGTTTATTGGTTCAGTCTGCCCAGTTAGGTGGGGAAATCTATGTTTGTTGCCATATAAAAATACGCTATCTTACATCACATGCTTGTCTTTGAACCGCTTCTGTGGAAATAATACTTTTTTCCTTGGTTATTTTATCACAATCTTATAGTGTAAAACCCTTCCTCTGATTACACTGAAGCCTTGTGCAGAGTGAAATATAGTGTCTGTCTTGTGTGATGAGATGGAAATTATCCTTGTCCCCATGACACCAGAGTAAAATGGGAAACTACTTGTGCAGTCATCAGAGTAGAGACCATATAAGAGGAATATAGAATTGTTTTCTTTTTAGGGGGTTTAATTAAAATTATTACTTAAAAATAAGCATCATGACAATACTACGTTTGGGCTATTTTCAAACTGTGGAACACCTACGAGAATTCAGGGCTTCATGAGAAAAGCGCCTCTTGGTTCCTACACGTATGTTTGCTGGATTCAAAAATTTAAAGAAATCTATTAATCTTCTGGTAATGGCTGCACTGATTATTTTATAGTTGTCTAAAAATGAGAATCATATCAAAATAATTTAATATTTTATACTATTTTAGAGGGTCATTATAAGACATTCGCTTTTACTCAGTGAGGATTAAATAACCAAGTCTATGTTTTTTATTGCTGATTTCTACGATTAAAGCAAGTACATATAAGCTGAGCTGATTGCAATATAAAGAATTATCCTCTTGGGTCCTGCTTGTTTTCATTCTCTTTCTACATTTAAAAAACCCATTCATCAATGACTCTGCAGTAGCACCAGAACTTAGCATGCGCATATTATCACCTCATATTCCATTGCAGTCTTCCAAAATCACGCGTGTGCATGTGGGTATGTACACACCCGCCCACACTTGCAAACACAGATATACACATGCAAGCATTCCTAATGGCATCCAAACATATTTACCCATAATTACATTCTAGGCATTTTATCGAACACAGATATTTTTGCATTCATTTGTGGAACCTGCAAAGAATCCGTGCTAATGTTTGGAGTCTCAAAGCAAACTGTAATCTTCTAAACAGCGAGGTGAACCTCAGAGACAGTAGTCTTTTGATATGCAGCATAAGTGAAATGCTGCATAATGTAAAATGATGGCGCTATTAATCCTACGGCACTGGTGGTGCCCAGCCCCCCCACTTCACTATTGATACCAACACCATTGTCTCTGGTACTGTCTTCATCAGTATGCAAACGGAGTGTCACTATGATGGGTGGTAACTTGGTTGGATGCACTTTCTACATTTCTGGCAAATGAGTATAATTATTTTCAGAGCTGCGGGCAACTCATGCATGTTTTATCCCCCATCTGGACCGGCACGGTACACAATAGTGATAAAAGATGATTTTCCCCCTTGGATGTTCACAGGCCATCATCGACACAGTCCTGATGAAATGGCCATGTATCCCCTAGCAGTTCTATATCTGCCACAGCTTGACAACAAAATTATTTCCCCATAGTACTAAAACACTTCAAATATTCAAGCCCTCTGTGCATATATTTGTGTTTTGAAGCATTCAGCGTTAACATAATGTGGTAATTTATAAACTGACAAATTAACTATGCAGAAATCACAGAGAGGCCTTATGAGGTCTGCAAAGCAGCAGAAAAGAAAGCAGAAGCTTTTTGCGCTCTGTAATAATAATAATCCTATCAACTGTCGCAGATTGCCCGGCCTCCCATTGTTAGAGCCGCTCGCTCCAAAGCTTGCTTACTGTAGGTGATTGCACCCAAGATGCCTCGCCTCAAACTGTGCCAACCTGGAGGCTGGGCTCGGGACCTCACAGTGCCATCCCTCTCCGGGTCTGGGACTGCTGGGGAAAAGGGTGCCCGAAAAAGAAAGAAAGAAAGAAAGAAAAAACCCAAGTTGCCCAAATTGATCACAGAGACACAGAAATGAATGTGCAGAATGGAACCCGGGGAATGTGAGGTTCGCCTTCATGACAGGAAGTAGGCTCAGGACGGGCAAAATCAGTAACAGCAAAACTGAGATTATGCACATGAAAGGAAGATCAGCCTTCTTTGTTTCGTGGTTATAAAATCATGTTAATGATTAAAATCCATCATCTTGCTAGCCAGCTCTAGCAGATGCTGGCGCTCCTCACCAGCCCACTATTGATCCTCAGACGGACGGCTGAAAGGAGGCAGCATTCGTCAAAGGACGCAAAAAAGCGCATTTTCACTTTTATTGTATTAGCTTAATTCCCTTTCAGATGAATTAAAGACTAATTTTGCTGGAACAAGGGGAGAGTCTGTATATCTTCTGCTGCCCCCATCTGTTTAACAAGTAGATTCTTAGAAGGCAGAATTAATTTTTAGAGGCAAGAAAGTATTTACAAATTCTTTGTAAAAATACAGTACATTCCTTCATGACATGCCAAGCTGCCTTGCTCCCCTTCTCCCCCGCTGCACCCTGTTCTCCACTCCCCTCCCCCAGCCACCCCACCCACCCACACATGCACGCTCACTCTCTTACAGACTCACACATGCATGCTAAACACACACACACACACACACACACACACACACAGAGTCCTTTAAATGGTATGTACCATGCTATGAGGCCTACCAAACATCAGACACTCTTTATCAGCAGTTGTGCCAGGGTCTCCATGGCAACAGTATAATAGATTTGCCCTTATTCAATCCCAGAGGCCACATTGAAGCGCAATGCAAAATTTGCTGGGGCCTGAATTCCTTTCAAGCCATGGCTCATGTGTCAGGAAACAAGTCAATGCACAGACAGCACCGCACATAAAGATGGAAAGGAACCTTTTCTCTCCACTGTTTTTTGTTCACAGTGACATTCAGAAGCCCAGACCCTTCTAGATCTCATTTCTGTCTCGTTTTCTAGTTATTAATTCACTTCTTTGGGTGGAGAAGCGAGTGGGGGAGGGGCACGCCATGCTTTGCAATAATAAACCGCCAATGAAAGTGCAAAGCAAGCCGCACGGAAACGAAATGTGCATCTCAGCTTCCAAGGTTATATAGGATTCAACATGGCTGAAGCCCACCACAGCTGCAGCCTAAACTCCAGGGTTTGATGCACCTCAATGCCAAGCAGAGCTGAGTAGCTCAGCCAACCTCTTCGACCCAAACTAGAGTGGTATTTTGTGATACTTGAAGAAACCATCCCCAGGGAAGGCAAGTCAAAAGAATGGACACATGCCCTAGTCCTAAAGCCAATCTCGGCAGGCAGGAGGAATTCCCGGGAGCTCACACCTGAAGTACACTGTGGCTAAAACAAGCACAGCTTAAAAGTTAAACAATCATTTGTTTCAGGTTTATTTTAATCATTAGCTTTGGGACTTCCAAGATGATTACTTTGTGGGTTAATTATTTTCTGTGCTGTGGCTTTCCAAACCTAATTGCTCAACTTCATTATTGTACATAGTGATCTATAGTCGGTTCCTAAAATTACCTGTCCAAATATTTTCCCTTTTGATTATCACTGAGAATTTGCTATTTTTCTCCCTCGGTTGGAACTTTGCATAAATGACTTGGTTGGGAGATGCTTGTGTGATTTTGAAGATTAAACTAGAGATATCACTGGGCAGGTGATAGAACTCAATTGGCAGTACTATTAGGATTTGAAAGAAGACTCTTACGGGGTTTTGCCCACCTGAAGCCTGATTAACTTCAGGCCAGTGGTTCTTATACTTTAACATGCATAAAAATTGCCTGGAGTATTGTTAAAACACAATTTCTTGAACCCCACTGAGATTCTGATAAATGAAGTCAGGCCTAGGGCTCCAGGGATTTTCTTTTTCCTTTTTTTTTCTTTTTTTTTGAGTTGGAGTCTTACTCTGTTGCCCAGACTGGAGTGCAGTGGCCGCTCCTGGCCACCGCAGCCTCGACCTGCTGGGCTCAGGCGATCCTTCCACCTCAGCCGTCCAAGTGGCTGGAACTACAGGCACGCGCTACTACGCCCGGCTAATTTTTTGATTTATTGTAGAGATGAGGTCTCACCAAGTTGCCCAGGCGGGTCTCAAACCCGCGGGATCAGGCGATCCACTCACCTCAGCCTCCCAAGGCGCGGGATTACAGGCTGAGTCACTGAGCCCAACTGGATTTGCTTTTTCTTTTCTTTCTTTCTTTTGTTTGTTTTTTGTTGTTGTTGTTGTTGTTGTTGTTGTTTGAGTTGGAGTCTCACTCTGTCACCCAGGCTGCAGTGCAGTGGCACACTCACGACCACCCCAGTGTCGACCAGCTGCACTCCAATGATCCTTCCACCTCAGCCTTCCAAGTAGCCGGAACTACAGGTGTGCACTACCATGCCTGGCTAATTTTTAATTTATTGTAGAGACGAGGTCTCGCCAAGTTGTCCAGGCTGGTTTCAAACCTGCGGGCTGAGGCAATCCACTCGCCTCAGCCTCCCAAAGTGCTGGGATTACAGGCTGAGCCATCAAGCCCGGCAGGATTTACTTTTCTAACAAGCTCACTAGTGATGGCGATGTCACTGCTGCCGGTCCAAGGACCATACTTTGAGAACCATTGCTTTAGGCCAATCTCCATGACTGAAAGTTCTCAACCTCTGACTGAAAGTTTATTTTGACTGTTTATCATAACTTCGACTTCAATGCACTTCTTGAAGGGCATTACTTGTCATCCTAATATAATTAGCCTCTCCTCCAGTGGATCAGACCCAGTTTTCCCCAGCCTCTGAGGGACACAGAGAGAATGAAAGCCACAGATAAGAAAAGAGAGAAGTGTCAGGGGATCAAGATATATCCTGAGGACTAGCACCATGCCTACCATATATTAGGACTTGATCAATATTTTTTGGATGAATACATGAGTGAGTAAATATGATAGAATTTCAATGCTTTCATGCTTCAGAGAAAAGTCAAGAATATAGACATGCCATGTTTTATTTGTATTGAAGTATATTTAAATGCCTTATGTTTGGTTTTATACAGGGGTATATGAATCTTTGTGGGGGAAGGTGAGTAAATAATACTTTAAATTCTCCTAGGAAGCTGGAACCATAGAATGAGTCACTACGGGAAAGCAAAATCCCATTATAATTAAAAACATAGCTCTCTAATTTATCTATTTTTGCAAGTTTGGGATGTCTTCATGTGGAAAACACTGCATTTTCATTTTAAGAATCACCAACTTTACTTTTTGCTGAAAAAAAAAAAAAGTGTGCATTTGTGCCTGATGTTTAAAACCTGCAATCCTAAAATAGGAATCTAATTATTTACAATTTTTGCTCCTACTGATTATTTTAACAGAGAATCAGTCTTAAACAACAAAAAGTTGAGCTGATACCGTAGAACACTAACATAGGACAACTCTGCTCACTTTGACCAGAGTAAGTCGCCTGTGCTAGGTCAGCTATGTTCTAGAAAATGACTACGGGGACCAGCGGGGGAAGGGTCAAACTGTGAATCACTGCGGTCTGCTTTGTAAATTACCACATCTGAGGTGAATTCATGATAAGGTAACTGGCAGTGCTTTTTCACCACATATCACACTTTGTCTTCAGTTCTGGGATTTTTCTTCCCAGAACAAGGCCAAGGGGCACCAGGGTGGGCAGCCACCCAGGTGTGGAGGCACAGTGCAGACCAGAGCAGAGCTGATCTCTCTCTCTCCTTCCTTGTTTCAGCCTTCAAATAGCATCATCCCACAGGGACTGTTGAGAAATAAAATCCCCTTAAAATAAATCTAAATACACAGTATTGTGGAATTTTTAAATAGAGCTTTGAGAGGGTGGTGCTTGGTGCTTCCTTCTGCCAGAGAAGGCCTTGAAGGCCCAGAGAAAGTAGATCTCAAGATCGTGCATCTGGTCAGTGACAGAGATGGGAGGTGAGCCCCGAGTCTAAACTGGGACGGAAGGAACCATGTGCTGCCCTAGCCTATGTTGCTCTCCCAGGAGGAGCGGCCTGTCATGCTGTTGGGTTAGGAGATGTCCCCTCCCAGACTCACCGTCCCACCACAGGCTACCTAAAGGAGAGAATGAATGAGGAGAGCTATCAACGACTTTCAATTCAACAAATATTTATTGAGCACCTGCTGTGTGCCTGGCACTGCACTCTGCTCTGACGGCAACAAGAGTGAATGGGACACAGCATTTTATGACAAGGTGGTTACAACCAGGGAAGTCTACTTTTCATCACTTTACAATAGCTGGCTCCTTCGTAATGCCTTACAAACTGGGGTATGCCCCAGTGTGTATGAAGCCACAGATTAGACTGGTTTTTACGTCTTGAAGTTTCCATTTTCCTTGATTATAATTACTCTATTTCCTTGATTTTGTGACATGGTTTTTCTTTTTCACACTTTAATCTTTGGGTATCAGAGATGGATTCTCTCAAATTCAAAGTGTTGTGTTAAATAGATGACTGTTCTCTTTCTTGTGTTTTTTCCCCTGCTATAGATTGAGCTGCATCTTAGAAAGAAATCCTGGAACTGAGGGACTGAAGGGATGAAAAGCGGCATCTGTAATGTTAAATATTTCAGACTACTGCCCAGTATATCAGTTTTAGGTACTTTTTAAAAAAGATAAATAATTACAAGACTTCAAAGAAGTTCCTCCCTTGTGAAGGGTCACTTCCGGCTTTACCATAAAGTCTCTGAATCAGTACTTTCGGCTCCTCTGCATTCTGGGTGCTTCTGGAGAAGCCAAGAAGCATTGGTGCAGGTTATGCAGTGTTTTTAAATGCCAAAGTGAGAGTGATAAAACGTCTGAAGGAAGAACATGATGCTGAGCATTCCAATCAGAATCCGGACTTGAAAACAATGAGCCACAAATACTTTTAGATGAACTGATTCATTTTTATGTTGTAAACATCCTAGAGGAATTCCATTTGCACTGGACTGCTTGAACCGCTGCTGAGCTCTTGGCCCTTGTAATCCCCTAGGAAAATCGGTCTATCATTTCCTGCTACATTGTTGTGTTTTTCCGCCTTGCCTCTTGCCTCAATTATTTGTGACCAGCACAGAGTTTGGACCCTGTCTCTTCTCGCTGTCCTGCCATGCCACCAGTACAACCTGCAGTCGGTTGTACTGACCAGCAGACGGTACCTTTCTTGCCAAGGGGATACGACTGCCCTGTGGACCATTGTTCATGGGGCCACACTGCCGGCCCCAATCGCTGCCCCTTCAGGAACACTCGTCAACAGCTCTGAGAGGCTTCCCATCCTGGCTGCGTATAAAAGGAAGGCCTGGAAACACTTCTCGGAGCATCAGTTCATAGGTCACCGCAACCAGCCGAACAATACGTGATTATTCAATGGGTTCCAATTCATTTTCCTTTGCTCCACCCCCACCGTTACCCTTGAGAGAAAACTAATTTGCAGAAAAATAGCCCCTGCCAGCCAACTTCTTCTCCTAAATGTATGCTGACCCCGAACTCTTGTCTCAGTGGGTCCTTATTCTCCTAGTCAATGCACAGAGTTCTGAAAGGCAGTTTTCTCCTTTAAACACCTCCCCCACCTCCCCCTAGCATCTCAGCCTGGGAGATGCTTTCTTTCCCTGCTATTCTTTGCTTCTCTTTTTAACATGTGTGCTGAAATTGGCACTTTCTCTTTTCAGTTCTCTCCCTTTCTAGTATTAATGCAGCAACGGAGAAATGTGCACAATTGTTCCAGCTCTGCGCCGGGCGAGCCCATGGGTGATGGATGAAATGTAACAGGCTCCACCTTTCATGTCACCATTGAAGGGACGGCCGGTGATGCATGGTGGTTATCCACCGCACCCCACACAAGCGGGGAGCTCCGGCTGCCTCCTCCACCGTTGTCTGAGTAAATAATGGGGTTAATGGCATTTGGCACAAATGAGACGCCTATAGAACACGCCAGGCTTGTGTATCTTCTTATTATTTTTCTTTGTCAAGAAGCCTTCTCTCTCTCTGTCCTCTCCAGAGCTTCACCAGTGTGGCCTGCCTTGGCTCTCTGGGGCAGGAGGGAAGGTCTCAGAAAGTTCAGGACTTTGTAACTAATATTGAACGCCAGGGAGAATGGATGCCAAGGTCAGGTTAAGAATAAAGAAAATTGATTTGGAGGTCAGGGTCACGATGTGAAAGGCCCTGAATGCTGCCAAAATATTTTCATTATCGCTGTTTTTGTTATGGAAAAGACCAGGCCCAGTGTACAGAGGCTAAAAGGTGGGAGAAGGACGTCTTAGAGAGAACTAGGGAAATCAGAATTCTGTCTGCGATTTATTGGGCTTGTGTTTCCCTAGTTTCCTTGCCTGCTGTTTGCCTCCCCTGTAAAATTGTGTGAATGGACAAACACTGATAATGAAGACTTTTCCCCACAGAACCTGACAGTTCTGGGCTTGAACTGAACTAACTCACTCTCTCTTTCCCTCCCTTCTGTCATCTTCTCCATCTTCTCCCTCCCTCCCTCCTTCTTCTCTCTCTCTCTCTTTCTCTCTCTCTCTGGAGAAGCTGGAGACAAGTTCTTCCAGTTCTATTTGCAGTAGTAAGCTATTTCATGCATCACTGTGATTCTACTTTTCACCCATGCCTACAACATATCTACAACACAGGGCTGTATATTTTAACAAAATCCTGGTATGATTGGAGCTCTGACCCGATTTTGTTTCTATATTCTGAAGCAGAAAAGACTCCAGTGGCATGAAATTAGCAACACATTCTGCTAGTGTGTTAATTGTGTGAGAGTTTTTGGCAGGAGACTCTCCTAACACAACATAGAATTTATTTTTTATTTAAATTTGGTCGCAATTTCATATTGTGTTTAAGGAGAGGCACCATGGCTTAAACCACTTGGGATTTACTGTATGTTCAGGAAAAGAAAAAAAAAATCTGCCTAATGCAGTGGTGCAGAAGGAATTATGTAATTTTTTTACTTAGCAGGGAAGCTGCTAGTGTTGATTTCTAATTTGTTATGAGAAATTGGCATTCCCAGGCAGTGGTTTGGGACGTCCTTGGGCCCCAGTTCAGTATCCAAATGCAGTTATAGCTGACCAGTAGCAGATTCTCTGCTTTGATAAAAGCGAACACACATGAAAAACAGAAAGACAAAATCTCCCAGGCCAAAGGGGTTCTTTTCTCTAATGTATAGCCCTTCTGAGTCCCAAAAGACCAAAGATGACATTGTACGAATATGGCTGTCCCCACAAACATGTTGATGGTGTAGTAATTCCCAGAAAGGGGGAAAGATGGGCAAATAAGCCAATGGATGCATCCCATAGAAGAGGATGGACTTCTGCCCTTAACTTAAGGGCAGGACACAGTCTACTGGTGGACATATGCTATCACATTCCTTATCTGACCCTACCCGACATGTGTGATTGCTCACCCCAAAATCAGCACTGCTCTGATTCTTCCCCTTTCTGCTCCTGGCCTCTTGCCCATGTCCTCTCCCCACCCTTCCCTCCTTGCCCGTCCCCCCACCACTAAGCTCTTATCTGAGAGACTCTGAGCTGCCCTGGTCAGCTGCTGGCTCCTGGCTACTCCCCTGCCCGTCACCATGTGATTTAGTCCAGCCGTTCAAAGCAGGACAGACAAGGGCTCTCCTCCAGGGTAACATCACTTCTGTAACAAGTTTACCTCTCGAATAATTAGTCATGGTCTGAATTTGATTCCTGGTGTACAGCAGAAAGACACAGAATAGGACTCAAACCCCAGATCTCCCTGTTTGTGCCCTTGGGAAGATTATTTACTCCCTATACCTGGGTTTCTGCATCTGTGAAAGAGACAAGCACACTTTGGGCAGGAATTAACCAAGTTGATGAATATAGAGCTCTCATCCCTGGGGCTGGCTCGTGGTCCTACTAAGTCCCTTTGTTTCCCGACCCCACTGTCATGGCAGTCACATCTATTGAATCCACATTAGGAGCCAGGCAACAAGCTAGCAAAGTATGAACAAAGATGTCCCCAGACACACCACAGAGTACATGTAACACCTCATTTAATCCTCACACAACCTCGAAGGGGTGGTATTTTGATCTTCCTTCTACAAATAGGATATCAGAGATTGAGACAAGGAAAACCACACTGTGAAGGGCAGAGCTAAGATTCACCTTGACTTGCCTGATTTCAAAGACTCTTGTTTTTAACTCAGTGCTTCTCTACCTTGGCTATCTGAGGAGCTTTTAAAACATTGATACCAAGAACCCTACCTCCAACCAAAAGAATGGAGATGGGATTGAATATCTGTAGCCTTGAAAAGTTCCAGGAGATCTAACCTGATGCTCAGTAAGTTATGAAGCCACTGTCTTAATTATGTTCCTACCTCCCCTACCACTGCTCAGGCCCACAGCTAGGGCTTCTTAACTAACAGAGGAATTTCAATAAAAATTATACCTATTGATGAAAGACTTCCTATGGACTGGGCTCTGATTCTTACAGCAACCATACAGGAATGACATGTAGTCCGTTTTTCTGGTTCAAAGATCTTATATAACTAACTAAATGTCTGTTACATATAAGACTTCAGTCAGTAGCATTATGAGCATCATCTTCGTAATCATCATCTCTTGAATCATCACAGCAGTCCCTAGACCGATCCATTCTGCCTCTTTAACATCCCCGGAATGTGTCCACTTCTCACCATCCCCCCGCCACCCTCTCACCTGAACATTCATCTTCTCCCACCTAGACAGCTGCCACAGGCAACTCCCTGAAACCAATCTCATCCTCTCCCAATCCATTTTCTACAATACAGCCAACCTGGTGATAACTGTCAGGGCCACTGGTAGGTTAAGCCCTTCATAAAAGCACCTAGTACAGGGGCAGGTGGCGCTGAAATTCCCTCCCAGCTCTGCTTGCCAAGCCCGAGACTGGGAGACTGTACCAGCCCTGAGGACGGTAAGTCTCTTTGTGTTTCATGGGTGCAGAGTGTGTGTGTATGGTTTGGTTTGGGGAAGGAGGCATGTGCCTTTCTAATTCACACAAAGGTTTAAAACAGAACAGCAACTGCCCTGAAATTGAACTTACCTCACTGAGTCATTGCACTAAATAAATGTGAAAATTTAAATAAAATGAAGGCTCCCTCGGGGAGTTGAAATTTGAACCCAGGCTGTCAGTCTCTCCACCTCCTATCCTAACCCCTATTGTTTTCCCTGAAATATAGAAGTGATGCTCTCAGGAGGCCTCTATGGCAGGAAAGATTTTGGCCAAATGGGAGAAGCTCCACAGGGGTCAGGGGTGGTAGTTACCGTCCTGCCCTTCAAGGTCAAAGTAGGTTGACAAAAGCCAACCAGCTTGTTGCCCTCACTCAACCTATCTCATTAAGGCCTCAATTCCTTTGACCTTCAAAAAAAAAGTGTGGTAAAACTTTTGATGAGAAAATCTTTCTTAGGAGAGAGGGATTTAGGTGACAAGGAAAACGGATAGGCTTGGCATCTGACCTCTGTTTCAAGTAGATTCATTCTAGACTACCTATTTGATAGGAGGCAAGGAAAATGAGATTTTAATACAATAATCTATCATTATTCTTCCCTATCAGTTCATTGCCTTTGTTGGCCCTTGGCATAGCATTTTGGAACAGGAAAGTCCCTTAGAAAGTCCCTTAGAAATAATCTAGTCCAAATGTTAGTGTCCTAGAGCCCCTTTACAAATGGGTGTCTTCATGGGACCTTTCAATATTTTTTAGCTTATATGTGTGTTAAGTTGGCACGGATTCACTAAAACATCATATTTCTTTGCCTTTGACTAGAACTTTTAGCAACTCAATGTGTTCAAACTTTGAACATCTCATGCTAAGTTCTGGCTAACAGCTATACGTCTTTCATTCATAAAAATGAAAATTAAATCACAATGACCAAAAATCACAGTTCCAGTTCATGGGCAGATTCTTGATTCCCAGACCAGGGTTTATTTCTACCATACCATCCTGTCATTTTCTTGACATGTAGGTCAATGATGAATTTTGCTTGATAATTATCTCCAAATCACCCAGCTTAAATTTCAATGCAATCTTTTTTTTTCTTCAAATTTCATTTTAAAGAAAACTATAGCAACCGTAAATGTCAAACCAGATCACTTGCTATCAACAGCAATAAATACTATGGAAACAACGCATTGTGATGGAATTCCAGCTAACCACAGTCGCCCACCAGGGCTCTTAAACTGAGGCCTGTTCACTCTTTGTAAAGGAAAGAGGGTGAAGGAGATGAGGAAATGTTTGAGAGGTGTTAAAGGAAAATTGGCACCAAACTGAGGTTCTCTCTAGACTTATTCAGACTATGGAAAGGCAGTAAAAAAGGGAATACTTTCCTCACAAAAATTAACTCATGTTCCTGCTGCCTTCGACCCATGGGAGAGATAACCATATTACAGAGGTCATAAAAAATGTCAGAAATGGAGCCTCTGTCCCAAACGCTACCTTTCCCTTTCTGATTTGGTCAGAAACTCACCCTTTTTTTTCCTTTTTAGATGAACCGTCTCTATTTCTTCCTCTTCTCCATGACTTTTGGACCCTTTGATCCGCTTTGCTCCACACCTCTAGGGTTCTGCCTCTACTCCAGTGGGTCTCAAGCCCTGGAGTTCACGGTTCGATGGTGAAGGGACTTAGGATCTTGGAGACAGAAGAGAGGGCAGTGGAGGTGAAGAGGTGATGGGGGCTGTAGTAGTATATAGAGCCCACTGTTGTTAACCAGGTCTGTGTAGTCCCACTCAGTAATCCTCTCCTGTTTAGCACTTTAGTTCTTTTTTCTTTTTGATTTTTTTTTTTTTTTT
>CAUYQG010183418.1:0-12463 GCA_963574415.1 Tarsius wallacei
CTCACAAAGTGCTGGGATTATAGGTGTGAGCCACTGTGGCCAGGCTGATTTTTTATTTTATTTTACTGTAGAGATGAGGTCTCGCCAAGTTGCCCAGGCGGGTCTCGAACCCGTGGGGTCAGGCAATCCACTCACCTCGGCCTCCCAAAGTGCGGGATTACAGGCTGAGCCACCGAGCCTGGCCCTGGTCTGTTTTAAGATTACCTCAGGAGGCTAAGTGTGGTGGCTCACACCTGTGGGAGGATTGCTTGAGGCCTGGAGTTCACGACCAGCTTGGACAACATTGGGAGAACCTGTCTCTATTTTAAAAATATATATATTAGTCTCTGGAATTCTTAAACAAGCATATAATATAATAAGCATTCATTATGGAGGACGGGGGAAGGAGGAACAAGGAAGGAGAAAGAGAAAAACGTTTTTTAAAGGACGTGTGACTTTAAAACAAAGTTTCAAAGCAGAATTCTTGGTTACAAACTCCCCCCATCATGTTCCATTCCATTTCTATAGAAGGTGGGTGACATTCTTACTAGCTACTTCCTGCTGAACAGGGACACAGTTAGGGAGGTAAGTAATAGAAACTGTTCACTTGGAGTTGGAAATATTCATGAGTTTCTGGGCTCATGAAAGAAGCTTGCTAGAGCACCATAAGATGAGGAATCAGAAATCTTTGGAAGAGCTATTCCCGCATTCTCATACATAAAGTTCAATAGCATTAGAATCTACCACAGAAAAGTACACTAATTCCGATAATCGTGGGTAGGATTATAAGTAACTTTTCCACCAAGATGGGCCTGACCTAAACTATCATGATAGGTGGGGTCAGACGTAGCATTAATCTGCCTATGTATATGTTGAAGAGCTAAAGAGATATTCTGGAATTATCTGGCATACACACACAGCACTCAAGCACTCAGTTTTGATTATAGCTCAAGTCCCACCTAAGTGGCTGTAAGTACACCAAGGGTCATTCAATTTTAGAGGACTGTTTTCCTCATCATTGTCATTTCAGAAGTGATTAAGGAAATACTTTTAAAGGTTTCTACATGTCATAAACAAACGTATGCCCAGGGGAGCACAGGTAATGTCCCCAAGGGCACATTTATTAATAGGCTTATTTATAGGGAGTATGGACAATATAGAGTTATGCCAAGAAGGAATTTAGGATACAGTTCAAATTGTAGAAAATAATAAAAACTCAAAAGTAATGAACAAGAAAACAAGTAACAGGTATATTATAGTTTTTTGGAAACATAATTTTTTTCCCCCCGGTCTTCTATTTTTACTAAAGACAAATCATAATTTATTTGCAAAGCAAATTTTAGCCTTAGTATACTTGGCTTGATTATTTGCAGAAAATGCAGCAGGAATAATTATCTGCCATATAGGCTCTTTTTAAAATTGGTTTTACTGGAACTTTTTAATAAGGAATCTCATATTAATCCTTTTTTGAAAGCCTATAAGCCCAGCCAAGGATTAATCTGTGCCTGCAGTCACCTGTGTGGACTAGGTGATTTCTTCTCTTCTTGAGGTCTCAAAATAACTTGGGATTTCCTGAGCCTGATGGAAGCTCACCTTCTTTACTCACCATAGGTCAGGAACTCTGGAAAGGAACTGACAAGGTACAAAGACAATTTTTCCAGGGGCTTTCATCATCTCTATAGCCAACCTAAATTTCTCAAAGCAGTCTACTCTCATCTGAAAATGTCATTCTGGTCAAAACCTCAGTAAAATAACCAGTGTCATCAATTGTGTTACGTTACAAAGAAAACAGATTTTTATTAAACTTATGCAAATAACTGTGTTGCTATAAATTAAGAATATTCACAAATAACTTCCAAATTCTGGAGAAATCAGGTAGAGAGAAAAAATATTCTTCAAATTTTGCTTGCAAGAGCATGCTTTAGGGCAACCCGCTCAGGTCCCCTCCTGCTCTTCTCAATAAATTCAGGTCTTCTCAATAAATCCTGCTTTAAAAAAATAAAAATAAAAAGCGTATGTTTTACACCACTGTTACAAGCTGTAAATAGCTAAAAATTAAAAAAAAATGTTTTATTGACTCTGAAAATCAAAACAAAAAGAATCAGCAATGATCTAAACAAAGTCATAAAAATAATTTCAGTCTTCTATTAAGCTTATGTAATTAATTTCTGTTCTGCTTGATATTTGGTCAGCAATCCTCATGAACACATAAACTCTCCAATAAATGTCCTGGAATTTTTTCTTATTCTAATGGCACAATCTCTAATGTTATCAGTAATTTGCATTGAAGACCAACTGTTAGGCCCTCAACCTTTTTGGCATCAGGGACTGTTTTGGTGGGAGACAATTCTTCCATGGATGATGGTGGGGAGTGGAGTGGGGGTGATGGTTTTGGGCTGATTCAAACGCATTACATTTATTGTGTACTTTTATTTCTATTATTACATACATACATAATTGTACAACTCACCATAATGCAGAATCAGTGGGAGTCCTGAGCTTGTTTTCCTGCAACTGGATGGACTCATCGGGGTGTAATGGAAGACAGTGACACCTTGAAGTGTGTTGCTTATGTCCAGTCTACTTCATAATCTTGTTTTGGTTGTTGTCACTGCAAAAAACCCTGCTTCACAAAGTTAGGGTTTTGGAAATGGAAGCATGCTTTTCAGTGCTTTCTGCCTTGACTTTTCATCCAGAAGGTATGGAAATTTGAAGTTGTCCCAAACATACTTTTAAGACCACTGCCATTTGCTGTCTCAAGCAGTTGATCCTCTTCTAGCATGGACAAAGTCGATTCACTTGGCTTATTTGCACATGGGTGGCAGATCTATTCCTTCCTTTGGGGGTTTTTGTGGTTGGGAAGTAATGCTCAAACTCTTTTGAAAGATGAGATAGGTGATCATGCACCAGCTCGGAGAAAGAAGGCCCTGGCTCACTCTCTTTCAAAATCTCTGCTAATGTTTGAAACATGTGGAAAATCCCAATGTTCACTTGTTGCCCCCATAATTCCAGGTTGGCTTTGAATGTAGCCACTTTCTCGAACAGCTTGAACACATTTGTCCTTCTCCCTTGAAATGGCAGATTGATTTCGTTGAGCAGGTTGAATATGTCATACAAGTGAGCAGTTTTTGCAACCCATTCTGTATCACTGAAATGTGCTGCCAGTGGTGACTGTTTTTCCAAAAGAAGTCTCTGGAGTAGCTCTCATAACTCAAAAACTCTGGCCAGTGGTCCACCTTTAGAAAGCCATCTCATTTCTGTGTGTAAGAGAAGACTTAGGTACTCTGTGTCCATCTCCTCACAGAGCTGTGTGAACAGAGGTGAGTTAAGGGCATGTACTTTGATGTGGTAGACAATTTTATTTTTTATTTTTTTATTTTTTTGAGTGGAAGTCTCACTCTGTCGCCCAGACTGGAGTGCAGTGACCGCTTCAGGCCACCGCAGCCTCGACCTGCTGGGCTCCAGCGATCCTTCCACCTCAGCCTTCCAAGTAGCTGGAACTATACAGATGCCGCGCCCGGCTAATTTTTTGATTTATTGTAGAGATGAGGTCTTGCATACCCAGGCAGGTCTCGAACCCGCAGGCTCAGGCAATCCACTCACCTCAGCCTCCCAAGGCGTGGGATTACAGGCTGAGCCACCGAGCCTGGCTGTGGTAGACAAATTTAATCACATCCTGCAAAATGTGTTTTTGGGTGGGGTTTTTGTTGTTGTTGTTTTGGTTTTGGGGAGTTTTTTTTGCCGGTCAAATTTAGCAAAATGTTGTTAAGTTCAGGTGACATTTTTAGGCTAGCCAGCATTTTTTCTATGGATGATACAGTGTGTAGACTCACATTTAGAAGTGATCTCTCTGACCTGAGTAATGAAACCAGAAAACCATCCAGTCACGGCAGTCACTCCATCTGTGCATATACCAACACAAAATGACCAATTCCATTTTCTTAATATGTAATCATTCATAGACTTGAATAGTTCTGCAGCTGTGGTATTGGTTGGCAGCAAAAGTGCATATAACATATCCTCATGCACATTCCCCTGAAAAATATATCATACAAAAACAAGCATTGTTGCCTTGTTATCAACATCCATAGACTCATCAACCTGAATTGTATACCATGACTTAATCCTCTCTAATAATCGGGCCTCAATATCCTCACTATTTCAATTCATCTAGTTATGGTGCTGGTCAACAGAGGAACATGTGCCACCTTTTGAACGGTATCCTCTCCTAAAAGTTTACTACCCTTCTTCCTTTTTTTCCTTCCTTTCCTTTCCTTTCCTTCCCTTCCCCCCCCACCCCCTTTCTCCTTCCTTCCTTCCTTTTTTTTTGAGTCAGAGTCTCACTCTGTCGCCCAGGCTGGAGTGCAGTTGGCATGCTGGGCTCAGGCAATCCTTCCACCTCAGCCTTCCAAGTAGCCAGAACTAGAGGTGCATGCCTTCATGCCCGACTAATTTTTTGATGTATTGTAGAGATGAGGTCTCACCAAGTTGCCCAAGCTGTTCTCGAACCCATGGGCTCAGACAATCCCCTCACCTCGGCCTCGTAAAGTGCTGGGATTACAGGCTTGACCCACCAACCCCAGCCCCTTTCTTTAAAAAAAAAAAAAAAATTTACCACAAATGTCCTTAGCAGCAGGCAGTATCAACTTTTCACCAGTGGTAAAGGGCTTCTTAGCATTAGCAATGTGATTAGCCACTAAGAATGATGGTCTCAGTGCAGACACATTTGATGAAGTGATGGCCTCCAGTAATTGCTTCTGTTCTTCATGATCATATGTGTTTTTCTTTTGGAAAAACTCCAAAGTTTTGTCTTTTGATGCAGGGTGCTTAGTCTCCATGTGGCAAGGCAATTTTGAAGATTTTATGGCTTTGTTGGATTGTTGGTCACCACATATACAAAGCAGGCTTGGAGAATGTGAACCACTTGTCACAATGAACCCATAATTTAAGTAGGACTCTTGGTATTTTATTTTAAATGCAGCTTTCTTTTTGTTGGCAGTCTTATAGTCTTCTGTAGTCTCATAATTGGGTCTTTCCCACTTTTCAAAGCAGCTCTCCAGTAAAAGTAAATAAGAAAAAAACATTTGTTTTTCACTAATTTTGGCTAGGGTTGGCTTGTGGGCTTACCAAAACTGTGACTGAAACAAGTGCACAGAGCAGGAAAAAGGTGTGGATGGGAGTGGTAAATAAAATAATGGGTAGGCCACACACAGACTAAAATAAGTGTCGGATTCTGACTTAAAGCCTGCCACGAGATGCAGCTGTACAACCGAATCTCTTGCCAATCACTGATTGGGTTTTGATATGAGTTTGCAAGCAATTGATCTATTATGGTTTCTGTGCAGTCAAACCTCGCTGCTAATGTTAATCTGTCTTTGCAGCTGCTTCCAGCACTAGCATCACTACCTCAGCTCCACCTCAGCTCATCAGGCATTGGATTCTCATTAGGAACCACAGCCTAGATCCCTTGCATGCACAGTCCACAGTAGTTTGTGCTCTAATGCCAATCTAATGCTGCCGCTGAGCTAACAGGAGGAGTTCGGGTGGTAATGCCAGTGATGGGGAGCAACTCTAAATACAGGTGAAGCTTTGCTCTGCCACTCACCTCCTGCTCTACGGCTCGGTTCCTAACAGGCCACAGACTGGTAGCAGTCTGTGGCCCCAGGGGTTGGGGACCCCTGCTATAGCTGGTTAAAAATTGCTTCTGAGAAAGGATTAAAGTAAAATGATAATAGTAGACGGCAAAAATCTTAAATTTTGTCAGACATAATTGACAAGGAAATTTGGTTATTTCTGTGGCATATAATAATTTAACATGATCATAATTATTATTGGCAACATATACTTCAATATACCAGAATTATAGAAATCTCATACAATTTTGGAATATATACTAATAACATAAAAATATATCCCAAAGAAAATTTAACATGCTTTTATACTTGACAGTGCTTCCTGGGAAACTTAATATCTAAAAAGTAAGTTTGAGGTCAAAACACTGAGTATAAAATTTGATTTTGGAAACGTGTCAAATATCAAAGGCTTAAACCATTTAATATCACAAAATAGGCAATGATTTTAAAAAGTAAAGACCTTTAACTTTGACAGAGAGGAGACTGAGTATCCCAAACAATAAGACCTGCTAAAGATAGCATGAGGCCAACTGAATATGTCTCTCTTGCCCCTCCTTTTTTGACAGTTTACACAAAAGTTAAACAAAAATCTTATACTATCTCTTAATATTATATAAAAATATTCTTCAAAAGAGAACAACAAATTTTGTCATTGCGTTAGTGTATTAACACTAAGGTTAGTTTTAATAAAAACGTATAAACAAATTTAATTTTAATCAGTTTGAGTATAAGGTAAGATTTCTATAAAACCTTTTATAATCTTCTATAATTTTTAAATTAAAAAGCAGTTCCTTCCAAGCTTTCTTTTTTTTTTTTTTTTTTGAGTTGGAGTCTCACTCTGTTGCCCAGACTGGAGTGCAGTGGCTGCTCCCGGCCACCGCAGCCTCGACCTGCTGGGCTCCAGCAGTCCTTCCGCCTCGGCCTTCCAAGTAGCTGGAACTACAGGTGCGCGCTACCACGCCCAGCTAATTTTTTATTTATTGTAGAGATGAGGTCTCGCCAAGTTGCCAGGCGGGTCTCGAACCCACGGGTTCAGGCAAACCACTCACCTCAGCCTCCCAAGGTGCGGGATTACAGGCTGAGCCACCAAGCCTGGCTCCTTCCAAACTTTCTATATCCTTTTAGTTTTAGCCATCATTTAAACTTTATTTTTAAAGTAACTTAAAACTCTCTAAACTAGACAAAATTACTTTTCCTTTAACAAAAACCACATTTTCATATCATTTTAAAACTTTTTACCAAAATTCTATTTTACTTTCCTTACACACTTTGCATGTAGTTTTAATTGCATATTGCATATGTTAATTATAATTTTAACTTTTATTTTAGTGAAAAAACCTAGGAGGTAAGCAGTTTTGAGTATGTATTAAATGCAGAGCCCAGGGCAAAGGGCAGAGCTAGAGCTGCCGATAATTCTTGACCCTTCCCAGCAAAGCCAGGAGGCATACCTGGGACAGGGAGAATTCCACATGTCCTTAAGTACTTGTTTAGAGCCTAGAGTCTAATGACTTGAAAAAGCAAGTCAAGTAGTTATCAAAAATATCACAGATGCAGCTTATGACCTTAAGACATTTAGCAAAGACAGTACCTGACCAATAGATCAATAGGCTCAGACAAAATATAGAAGTTAAATTCTGAAGACATTTCTGTTTTATTTTATCAGTAATTCTAAAATGTCCAGTCATAGTGGCCATCACCTGTAATTCCAGCACTTTGGGAGGCCAAGCCAGGAGAATCGCTTGAGCCCAGGAGTTCAACACCAGCCTGGGCAATAGAGACCTCATCTCTACAAAAAAAAAAAACTGGTGTGGTGGTGCACACTTGTAGTCCCATCTACTTGGGAGGCTGGGACAGAAGGATCGCCTGAGCTCAGGAGTTTGAGGCTGCAGTGGGCCATGATTGTGCCACTGGACTTCAGCCTGGGTGACAGAGTGAGACTCTGACTCAAAAATAAAAATACAAAATTTCTAAAACTGTCTTTATTTATTAAAGATTACTAATGTCATTTAAACTAAAATTTGAATTGAAATTTCTATTTTCCTGATAAAACATTTGATTTAAGTGCTTATGAAATGGTGAAATGCCAAAATGGAATAATCTCAGCTAAAGTGCAGCCATTTTAACACTGCTTAGCCCTGTCATGCTTTCTTAGGAAATTCCCTGACTTGCCCTCTAATCATTAACAAAGAGCAGAACCAGTTTCCTGGAGGTAGCTATTGATGATTGTGTCCAAGTATTTGTCTTCCAACCATCAAGACCCAAGCTAACCTAATCTATTGTGATCAGCCTTTGTGACCCACAGCAACCCAGACAGCCCCTATCACAATGGCAACAGTTATATGATTAACCAACCCACCCATCCGCCTGCTATCCATCACTGTGATGTCAGTTCCTGTGCTTACCTGCCCCCTTAGAGATAACATAAAATAGACCACCACCCAGTCACCTTAATGACCAGCGCCCATCAAAAGAAAGCTGCCACTGTGTTTTTGTTAAGCTCTGAACCAGCCATGCTATTCTCTAAGCTCTGGTACTCTTCCCTGTCTGGGGGAGGTAAATCTCCCCCCAATCTACTTTCTAAATAAACTATTTTTCCTAATCTAATTTCTGTGCAATTCTTTACATCTTACCTGCTGCACCAGTCTATCCCACAAACCCAACAGATTATTTTTCTTTAAGCCAAATGATTAGAGCTCTTTCATAAATTTTGGTAATAAAGCAACACATTTACATGATGCATATAAATGCATAGACATGTAGATACACAAACAGAGGCAGATTTTACAGATTTATAAGTTTTTCATTGCCAATTTTTAAAATTTTCCTTCCACTTTAGACTGTCTATCTCTGAATACTTTTTCCATGCCCTAAACAACTGCTTGGGAGGCAGCTCTAAATTTGCATCTCCAAAGACACCAGTCAATTGAAACAACATAGAACATTTACATCTCTAAGGTATAGAACTTATATCTAAATAAAGGTTAGGTTTGCTTTGTAAACTTTGAGTCATTGTCTTCCCCATAGTTAAAGTTCCTGGTGGTTTAGGTATAGAGACAGAGACAGTCTTACAAGTGGGGATTTCCTCAAAGATGTGAGTTTCTCTTACATAAGAGTTTTAAGATAATCACATGCCAGAAAGTTCTGTTTTGGCCCTTTTAGCTTAGTTTGTTTCTTTGTTAGATTACTGACTTCAGAGGGGGGCCCTTTAAGGAGGGTAAGGGTGATGAAGCATGTAGTTTAGAGGGCCTAAACCAGATTTTCTTATCTAAACATATAAAGAAATGACTAATAATCATTTACCGTAAGCAACTGTGAGAAACCTCTAAAAGTATGCTTATTTTCTATACTAAGATCAGAGTGTTTTCACAATACAAGACATTATCTGGTACCTCCAAAGCCAAAGAGATTATGTAACATAACACAAAAGAGCAGAGCTTTAGAGCTGAGAAGAAGCTCCAAAAACAAAGAATAAGACCCCACAAAGGGGTGAATAATGCCTTTATTCCGAGTTCTTTAAGGGGACGGAGTCATTAAAAACATTATTTACATCTTTTCATTTGGAACTGAAGATGGCAAAGATGAAGGAGGAATAGAGTAGAAAGAATAATTTTTAAGGAAAGACATGAACAGAGAAACTAAGCATATGGGTTTCTTTTTTTTTTTTTTTTAACAAAAAGGTTTTAGTCAACTAAAAAATTCACAAAAAACAGTATTGAAAAAGAGAAAAAGCATAAAGGTCTTTTAGATACCTATATAGCTTGAATATTAGCTATTATTTAAGTTGATGCTTAACTATAGTACTTTTTAAAAAAATTCTTTCAAATCTCATTAGCAGATTTTAGCTGGAACAAACAACTGATATTTTCTGGCTTTTAAACTTGTTACCAGAAGTGTCCCCCCAAGTGCCCTAAGCAAGGTTGTGACTTAACCACTGCTGCATCTCTACAATGGGTGGCCAGAAGTTTTCACAAGATCAGAGTCACCCAAAAGACAGCTTAGAGAAGGGAAAACTTTGCTAGCCATAAATGAAGTGCAACCCCATTCTTATTTGACCATGTTTCCTAGGGTCTCAGCTTCCCAGCGTATCTTCTATGAAGGACAAAAAATCACCCCTGTACCCCCTCAGATAGAAGGCAGGAAATCAAAAGCTGTCCTTGGAAGGGGAGAAGGTCAATAATTGGCCAACGTGACATAAATAGCAAACCAGAAAGGACTCAGTGCGTGTTTGGAAATCGAACCCAGGCCACCATTATGAAAGTAGCCTTAGCTCCTGGACCGCATGGTGGAGTGGCCTCTGTGGTTCTTCCTAGAAGGAATCTAGAGCAGGAAGCTTTGAGCTCGCAAGGGATTTCAACTTTGTTTTATGCTAAACTTTGCTTTTAAATTTAATCAATAGCATTCTTGAGGCTAACCAGGACATTATTTTGTCACACAAAATCTTTCCTCTCATTGAACTTATCTTACAATTGGAAAGGAAAAGAGATTTTTAACATCTTTTCAACTGGAGTCCAGAGAGAGAAACAGAAAGAAACTGGGAGTCTGACTGGTAAGAAATACTTAGCCTTTTCCTGGCCTGCCAGATTCCCATGTTCCCCTCCTGGTGTCTTGCAGAAGAGTGGAGCAGCTTTGGTGACCCTGCTTGCTATGCTAGGGCTATGAGGGCCAAGACATTCTATAGAAGAAACTCATCCTTTTCTGTTTCTTGGGATCCATTCACATAGCCAGATCTTTTGCCTCCTAATTTTGCAAGATGCAGCTCAACAGATTTCATGGGGGTATCAAACTAATATTTGTTATTTCGGCAAGAGTAATGAACACATAAAAGATTTACAAACACAACACAAAACAAGTTTACAAGCAAACAGAGCACTTAGAAACAAATTCACACAAATGAGAAAGCTAGGAAGAATCTTAGTGAGCCTCATGTCAAACCAGCCATTTCCAACAAATGATCCATGCCAGGTTCAAGTTGCATAAAAGCCCAAATGGCATAAACGCCCCAAATGGGGGAGAGAGAGGATTCCTGGCATGTATACTGGTTTGACTTACCCACTTACTTCCCAAATAACCATTTTTTCCTAGCACCCACAATGCATTGCAGTCAACTGATACAACAAAGAGGAGAGAAGGGAGTGTCCTTGAAAAAAGGGCTCTCAGTAGCTGCTGGGACATCCCTAGAATCCCAGGTGTGGGTTCATCTAGCCACGAGCAGCCGGTGCCTGCAAGGAGCTGTTGCCTTGCCTTCTAGTGTAGATGGGTAAGCCCTGGCGCACTGTCCTGGCCAACTGCTCTGTCCATTGGACACCAGGTGGTCTAGGCTACTCAGGACTGATCCCGGATACGTTTCCGAAGATTAAAGTGGACCCAGGTCTGCCACTTGTCGCTCAAAGCCAGATTCAAGAAACAAGAGTTGATGAAAGGAAGAATAGATTTTATTCAAGAGCCAGCAACCCAAGGAGATGGCAGACTAAAGTCACAAAAACAGACCTCAAATTTTCAGGCTTGTTAAAAGGGTTTTAAAAGAGAAACTTGGTATGGGAAACAATGAGAGTGACAGTGCAGTTCCTGCATCAGGTTCTGATGGCTTCTCTTGGGTGGTTATCCTCCCAGGGGTCTGACTGGTGTTATCTTAGCTGCAGTCAGGTTACATATTAACTGTCTCATGAATCCCCCCAAGTGGGAGGGTCCCCAGATCAGGACTCCATTCCTTGTCTATTTTAAGATTAGTTTCTGGAGGCTGAGCATGGTGGCTCATACCTATAATCCTAGCACTTTGGGTGGCTGAGGGAGGAGGATTACTTGAGATCAGGAGTTGGAGACAAGACTGGGCAACATAGCAAGAGCCTATCACTATTTTTTTTTTTTAAAAAGATAGCCTCAGGAATTCTGAACCAAGGATATAATAAGATAAGCATGCATTACGGAAGATGGGGGAGAAAGAAACAAGGAAGGAGAAAGAGGAAAACGTTTTTTAAAAGGGTGCATGATACAAATTTTTTTTAAGCCGGGCCTGGTGGCTCAGCGTGTAATCCCGCGCTTTGGGAGGCTGAGGTGAATGGATTGTCTGAGCCCGCGGGTTCGAGACCCACCTGGACAACTTGGCGAGACCTCATCTCTACAATAAATCAAAAAAATTGGCGGGGCGTGGTTGCGCGCACCTGTAGTTCCAGCTACTTGGAAGGCTGAGGCGGAAGGATCGCCGGAGCCCAGCAGGTCGAGCCTGCGGTGGCCGAGAGCGGCCGCTGCACTCCAGTCTGGGCGATCGAGTGGGACTCCAACTCAAAAAAAAAAAAAAAAATTTTTTTTTTAAATGGTTCCGAACACTTCTTGGTTACATTGGCACCTGATCTCAGACTTTAAGCCTCCAGAACTGTGAGAAATAAACATTTGTTTTTTTTAACTACCCAGTTTATGGTAATCTGTTATAGCAGCCCAACTGACTAAAACAACACAATTTCGGTAAATC
This sequence comes from Tarsius wallacei, assembly GCA_963574415.1. Taxonomy (NCBI): domain Eukaryota; kingdom Metazoa; phylum Chordata; class Mammalia; order Primates; family Tarsiidae; genus Tarsius; species Tarsius wallacei. Next base: position 12,079 of record CAUYQG010183418.1, read on the forward strand.
TTTGCCAAATCAAACCAGTTTAATATTTTGGGTTTAATAAAAACAGCTATGTCTTGTCTGACTTATCAGTGTTAGGCATACAGCTTTTAAAACTCTACTTAGGTATGTTCTTCCTAAACTTACACAGGTTTACTGTTCAAATAAGCTAACATTACTTCTACTTAATGTTTAAGGTTCTGACTCATGTAAATTTGTGTTTAACCAAATTCAATTATTATGCTGACAAAGTTTATTTCAGTAATAACTATGTTTTGTGTATGTCAGCTTGACAATAAATTCCAGGAGTTTTAGTTCACTAACCCCTTGGACTGATATTAAAGTGAGTTCATTCATGCATGATCATTGGATACCTAGCTCATTTCTAAGTAAGACAGGATTCTGAAAC